>JAXDDX010000012.1:2257500-2310000 GCA_034670405.1 Hoplostethus atlanticus | reverse complement strand
TCTCCCTCACTTCCTCTTTCAGTCTATTTTCCCCTTTTATTCTACTTTCCTTCCCCCTCTCCTACTTTCCACTCTCCCTCTCTCCCTCACCTTCTCCTTGCCCATTAGAAAAGTCTCCTTATCCAAGTATCCCTGTATTTCCACTGCCTCCCTGGAAGTAAATTAGGAGATTCTGTATTGATTTAGCTCTCGATTAAGGCGGCATCTGGAATCTTGGGGTCCAAAACCCCACATCCTGCATTACATCTCCTTGGGAGTTGCTCTGACAGCTTCCCAAACTAGCAGATTTGGCAAAAGATGATAACTTTGTGCTCAATTAATTGTGCCAGCTGTCTCACACTGGAGCCAGCTGTTCTGTTTTCTGCCTGCTGCATTAAATATATATTGAATATAATATATAACATATATTAGATACTGTTTAAGATATAAGATATTTTTGAGAAACTCATCATTCATGAAATGTGAGTCTGCCCTGTCCATCAAAATACCACTTTCTTCAGTGTTTTGCTTCTTGAGGTATTGGAAGTTTTGGGCTTTTGTTTTGTTGAAGTCAGTGGGGATGAAAATCCTCTCTGACTCGTGTAAAACAAGAACAGATTCTGTGCGGTCCCACGACGCGTGTGGATAACTTGTCAAACCTAGACGAGATACTTCCAGTGCAGCTACAAAGCTACAGAGAGTTTATGAACATCAGGTTTTGGTGTCTATAAAGCTTGTTTCTAGACCCACCTTTTTGCACCAACATACAGTGAAACATCCATTGTAGAAGAAGAAGAGATACTAGTTTCTCCACCGACAGACAGGCTGTTAGACCAGAATGCAATGCAGTGAAAAGACATGTTGTATTTTGAGTAAGGGGAGCAATTCTCTTGCTGTTTTACTGTTACTGAGGCTGTGATCACTATCCTTATTGCTCTCTCTCCAGCTACACTCAAATAAACGGCTGACTAACACAAGTTTGGACACATCTTCTGGGGGTTGCTGAAAGGCATTCTGGGAAACATAGGTAATCACTAACTGAAGTAGCAGTATGAGGCAGGTTGAGGGAGTGCATGCAATAAAAAGGTAAATTACAAAACCTCATCACAAAATAACTCGTTGAACATCACAGATATAATAAGAAGAGTATTTGAGGGGCGTAATGTTCCTTTAATTATCAGTTTATTTGAAAGTGATCTCAGCTCTGTGGCTCCCTGGCTGATCAGCTGCCTTTCGTCTTTTCTATGGAGAACGCAATCAGGCTACGTGGCTTACTAGCATACATCACTGTCCATGCACACTAATAGATGAAGTACCTTCTCCTATCATGTGACATCATCATCCTCATATTTCAGCTAAGGTGTGATGATTATATTTTTACTAATAAGGTAACTTTTACTTCATTTCATTAATGAAGAATAACAGTTTCAGAATAACTCATTTTGTTTACTACGCTTGTTCTAGCAGGGACAATCCGTAAATACTGAACAAAGCGAATTCCCTGATCTGAAGTCTGCTGCTAGACTGTAGCGTAACACACCCGGTCCTCTGTGGTCTATTTCTCACGTCTCTCTCAGCTATGTGTTTACTGTATCAGTTCCGCGGGGAGGAAAGTGTGTGTTCGTGACTGAATGTGTGTGAGAGAAAGACTGAGTGTGAGTGTGTGTTAGTTCTACAGGGAGCTGTGTTGACTCGTCACCCTCAGGTTGACAGCCAGACAGGCACCTGCTCCTATCGTCCCTCCCCCCTTTCCCTTTCCCTCTTCTCCCTTCCCTTAACACTGCCTTTCTTTCTGACATTGTGTGTCTTTGCACCTTTTCTCGTGTGTGTCTCAGGTGTGTGAGAGGTCACCTGTCAGTCAAGCAGTTTGGTACACATGACACATGATGATAAGAGTAGGTGTGAAACGATGATATCTACAGCACTGATAGTTCAACTACTGAAGCTATCCTAACCTTGAAACCCCAGTCTCTATGGATTGAGCACATAAACCACTCGAAACTCAGAATTTCAAGTTTGCTTTTGATAGTTGGTTGAAAGCTCACCGGGGGTTAGCTGTGGTCTCAACGCATCTGTGGGCCTTAAACTGAATATTTGATGTCCCGACGGAGCGAGACGTGAGCAGCTGTGGGAACCTTTCAGAGCTTCTGTACAGCAGTAGGCCCTCCGTCAGCTATGTTCACCCCAAATACATTCATCAGATATAAAGCCATATCTCCCAGGAGGTAAGGGAGGACATGCACACACACACGGTGCACTGTTTATCATGATGTAGACTTTATTATTATGTGTATTATTATTATTATCCCCCTTCATTGAGCTGCTGTAGAGTCGCTCCATTCACCCCGATGAAGTTTTGGAGTCGGTAGGTACACTGGCAGGAAGGTTTTCTCCGAGCACCGGAAGTGACAAAGCCAAACGCACACAGCTCTGAAACAGCAGTGAGCGAGCTAGCGCCGCGGCTAGCACTACAGAAAGCTAAGGGTGGTGAAGTCTTCACAAATGCAAACAGTTACCTCTCGCTGCCACTTGGGGCCGCCAAAGACTAAATGACAGAAAGTTACCTAGTGCTGGTTTAATTTCTGACACACACACACACACACACACACACACACACACACACACACACGAAGCACCCCTCCCGGCTGTGCGTCCCCTCCTGGAGTATCTTGAGGGTTATTTTTAGCTATCTGTGTGAAACCAAAAAACATTGCCACGAGGACTGTTGAAAGTGCAGATGTCAAGACATATTTAAGTGCAGATAGGGCAGAGCTGTGTTTAAGGGACAGCACTTCAGGGAGAGGACTTGGGGGGGGGGGGGATGTTCGCCTGCGCTATCAACACGATATATTTTTCTCACTTCAACCCCGACACACTGTTTTATCCTCGTCGTCATCCCACACAGTGGAATCCCCGGTCTGGCAGACAGCAGCGTCGTCCCTGACTCCTGCAGAGCATCGTTGCTGGAGTGTGACATTTATCCCTGAAACTGATGGGATTCGCCTGGACCGGATCAGTGGGACACAGTGGGCGTGGGTCAGGTTGGGGGCGCTGGATTTCCTAACTTAACTGCTTGGTTTAAAAATACTGTTGAAAAATACAGGATTACTTTAAAAATTTAGTGGCTTTTTTTAGGGTCTTAGAATAGAATAGAAACATAATATAAAAAGAGAGTGCAGTCCACTATGAGTATTGTTGCTTTACTGAGACAGATGGACATCAGAGTACATTTGGTTCCAAAGGTAGGCGTCCTAACCACGACGCCATCTCTAGACAGTAAGGATGATGTTTTTTGTTTTGAAAAAATATATTTCAAGCCACTTCTGCATCATTAGTAGTGCATAGCATAGAGTGAAGATTGACGGGAAAGATGGAAAGGAGAATTGCCTCCATGATTGAGTAGGTGTTACACAGCTGAGCCCGCTGAGCCTTCCTTAAAGTAAAGCTGGCTCAGTAGATCTGAGAACAATAATGACGAGTCTGAATTTAAGGAACCTGAAGGTGGTGACTCAACTTTTTACAACAACACAGCATTAGTACAAACACACACACACACACACACACACACACACACACACATACACACAACCACAGTCCTATAAAGATTGGTCACTGAACAACTACAGCCTTTCAGCTCCATCATTAATCTTCTATCGGTGCAGAAGAAATGCACAGAAAGTTTAGTGTGAAAAGTTGCAATCCAGCCCCCCCCCCCCCCCCCAACCACCACTCTGTGTCTCTCACTCTTCAAAGGAATACTTTGGAGACTCCTATCTCTTAAGATAAAAAGTACAACAAAGGTGAAGCCGTCTCTTTGTGAAAATAACTTCTTAACAATTGCAACTTCTTGGAAAATAAAGTTGCTAAAGTTGTTAATGAACTTTTTCACACCGGTACATGCAACATTGCATCAGACGATGCAATGTAAAGTTTCAAAGTTAAAGTTTCGTATAGATGGCATTGTGCTCCTTAGTTAAAATGAAGAATCCAAATAATGCTAACGATGTTTTTTTGGGGAAGCTGAAGGACAAAAGTAGAAAACTTTTCAAGGGCGATGTGACAGAAGAAGAATAACAGATTGAAATTGAAACTGGTAGACCGAACGGGGCCTTTCATTTCCACTCTTTGTAGTCACACTGCAGCTTTTATCAAACTTGACGCCTGACCTGTAGGAAACTTTGGGTTGGAGAACGGACAAAAAAAAAATTTTTTTTTTACAACGTGAGGTTAACGGCAGCTGGCGGCAGACAGCAGCGCACGCCGTCCATCTGCTTGGTAGGAGTGTTGATGGTTTTGGGAGGCTTTCACTTGTCACGTTGCGTGAGATTCACTTGGCAGGGACCCTCATGTAGATGGGTGTAAAAACTCAATGGAAAAAGAAAAAAAAAACAATTACAGTCCAAGCAGACGCACAACAGACACACTGAAAAAAGAACGTCCCTTGGAGCTTATAGTGACTGGGATATTTTTAGCTGGACATTAATTAACATCTTTTTTAAAGTGGCTCTTTGTTCCTCAGTCGCGTTAACGAGCTGGAGCGAGGACGTCTTCAATCGAGTGCGTTCCACAGGCTCAAAGCATCATGGGAGTGTGTGTGTCGTATGAGCAGCCACCGTCACTTCCTGTGTTATCTTATCTGTCTTGTTGAAATGTTTCAGATGTTCATGTCGCAGCTTTGATGCAGAGTTCCAATCGACCCACATGGATGAATGTGAGCGCACAAATACGACGCCACGACTACATCCTGCTCTTGGGAAAAAGATGTCCCACCAAATCTTGGTTCCAGTGGGGATCATGTTTAATACTTCATGTGAAATGTAACTTTGTATACGTTCTGAATTATTGAAAATGAACACACAGAGCTATTTAATGGATTAGACGGCGACTGGTATGGCTTTGTTCTTTAGGCCACATTGTGAAAGCAGCATAACACCACACACACACACACACACACACACACACACACACACACATACACACATATACACACACACATGCACACACCTACACACGCGCACACACACACACACACACACACACACACACACACACGCATACTTCCAAACACACAAACACATCTAAAGACCCCTTCAACCACCCATACACCACATGAACGCATGCACACACACACACACACACACACACACACACACACACATGCATACTTCCAAACACACAAACACATCTAAAGACCCCTTCAACCACCCATACACCACATGAACGCATGCACACACACACACACACACACACACACACACACACACATGCATACTTCCAAACACACAAACACATCTAAAGACCCCTTCAACCACCCATACACCACATGAACGCATGCACACACACACACACACACACACACACACACGCATACTTCCAAACACACAAACACATCCAAAGACCCCTTCAACCACCCATACACCACATGAACGCATGCACACACACACGCACACACACACACACACACACACACACACACACACACGCATACTTCCAAACACACAAACACATCCAAAGACCCCTTCAACCACCCATACACCACATGAACGCATGCACACACACACACACACACACACACACACACACACACACACACACACACACATGCATACTAGCCAGAGAAATCCCTTCTGTATAAATCGCCGCTGCATCTCTCGACCGAACTCCCATCATCCTCTGCTCTGTTTGTTTGTTGCAAAATCAAAGAGATTGCTCATTAGCCAGACCCCTGAAGTGCATCGTGTGGTCATACCCTTTGGCAGTGTGGGCGTGTGTGTGTGTGTGTGTGTGTGTGTGTGTGTGTTAAAACAAGAGAATGTGTGTTATGTGTATAAGCATAATGTCTGTGAAAGTGTGTGTTTATGTCTGCATGGGTCTTGTGTATGTGAGAGTGTAGGCATGTGTGTGTGTGTTTGTGTGTGTGCGTGAATGTGTATTTGAACGAGGGGAAGTGTGTGTGTACGTAAGTGTTCGTGGCCGTTTGTGTCCATGTGAGAAGTGTGTGTATGTGTGTGTATTTGTTTATGCATCTATATGAGTTTTGATGTGTGTATACATGGACTGTACATGTGCTATGTGTGTGCAAGTGCACATGCATGTACAGGGCAAAACGATGTTACACCACCACATTGACATAACAGAGATTTGTCTTTGAGAATGATACAAAGAGAAGGAGGGATAGGGAGAGAGAGAGAGAGAGAGAGAGAGAGAGAGAGAGAGAGAGAGAGCCAGGGGGATGAATGCACAGAAGGAAAAAGAGAGAGCTAAAAAAAGAGAGAAAATGATAAAGAGTGATAAAGGTGAAAGAAGAATAACAATGACAAAGCTGTATAGCCCCCCAGTGGACGGTCAGCGTGACTCTATACACACACACACACACACACACACACACACACACACACACACACACACCGAAATGTCAACTCAAGAAGAGAAAATGTTAGTGCGTGCTCATAAACTGGGTTGGATGTCTTTGGCAGCTCGGTGGTTTGTAGCGCCGCGTTGCCACAACACCAATACACAGTTATCATCCTGGTCCTTCCTCTCTCACACTGACTTACCCTTCTCTTCATCCTCTCTTCATCCTCTCTTCATCCTCTCTTCATCCTCTCTTCATCCTTTCTCCCTGTTTTCCTATTTTGTTTCCTTTTCTCTCTCTTTCTCTCTGTCTTTTCTTTCTCTCAACCATGGAGTCGGTAGGTCACTAGATTCTGTCTTCCACTCTCATTCTCTCACTCTCCCTTTTACCTCTCTCCTTCTCCCCCCTTTTAACATGAGAAATGTAAAAAGCAATAATAACAGGAGCGATAACTCTCTCTCTGACTCTCTCTCTTTGTCTTGACAAATGAGCCCTTTCATCAGATGACTCTCCCTCAACTCATCATACAGGGAGAATAAATAACTATCATCATCATTCGCTGCTCTCTCATGCTCATACTCGGTATTAGAAAGCGCTGGGAACGGCGAATGGAGCACATAAAAATTTCAGAGGCTTCAATTTCTACTGTAAACAGAGCGGCTGGCAGAGGGGCCCGTGAGCCGGCGGCCCCGAAGCGCTGAGGGTTGGTTGGTGTTTGGGGAGCGATCGCTCCTCTGGTTGATACCTATTTAATAATGCATTATCAAATGGTGTGTCTGTTTGTATACAGGGATATATGAGCACACGTACATCGATATGGGATCAAACAAGACACACATACACGTGCACATACAAGCAAGCATGCGCACACACTTCCAGTCGTTGCCTCAGCCTTAAACCGAAACTTAAGCCTGTCAGCAGAATGGATAATCCCAACGATAATGTTCACCCAGCCCTCATTCTAACCCTGAGGAGTTATTTCTAACAACATTTTCACAAATACACACACTAGTGTGCATCCAAACACATGCACACACACATAAAGATACAAGGTTTTGACATTAGCCAGCGGCTTTAGTGTCCACCAAAAGACTAGTGCGATATTATTAGATAGCGTCGGCTGATAAATTCACAGTAAACGGACAGAGTCGGCTTTTACCCTCTAGAGAGCACAGCAGCTCTCCACAAAATACTGAGAGAATACTAGATTACTAACCAAGTCCATTTACATTCACATTAACTGTAGATCCTGCTGTCTCATTACAAAGCTACAATTTGAAAATACCTACTCTTAAAAAAGCACAATGAGGAGTCACCTAGCAGGGTGGTGTATTGAGAAAGGAGACTACCCTCCAACCAGAAGGCCCCATGTTGGCAAGCATCGACCCTGCTGAAGTGTCCTTGAGCAAGTATAGCTATAGTATACAGTATAGTACAGTAGTACAATATAGTATATAGTATACACCAAATCCCTCCACAATGAATATACAGTAAAACAAGGATAAAAAAAAAAATCAAGAAATATCAAGGCAGCACATACATTTCTAAGTAAAATGTATTTCTTGACCCTGCACAGATACCCCTTGGAGTCTCTAAACTCAGATGTGGATCACCACCAACATCTCATCAATTGTCCATGAAGATTGTTAGTAATGTTGGTGGAAGTCCCACAGTCTCTGAAAAAACATGGAAAACATGTCATGGAAAACGTTTATTTTCCAGCTCTAGTACGATGGTACATGAACGCCTCGTTGCAGGTAAAGTCTGAGAGTTTTATGATGCTCTGTGTTCAGTAGCCTCACGTCTTTGTTCATGAATCGATCCATGATTTGGGCTAACTCGTTTAGAGGCCACTTAGCTTAGCTTATGAAAACAAGTCAATTGTATTATAGGTTACATTAGGGTGGAGTGGTCTTCACGTTGTACCTGTATTCTTCAATCCAACTGTAATGATAATGTAAAACCACTGGAGGAGAAAAACCAACAACATTAGTTTAAATAAAACATCCATCTAATAGAATAAAGACTCAACAATGAAACCCAAAACAAATCTATCATTTTGTATAGATTTATTTAAACCGTAGACTGCGGGAAGCCCTGTCAGTTTCTATCTTTGTGCAGTACAACATAATGGTGTTTGAGCATTTCTCTAGAAAAGTAAATCAGTAAACAAAACCTCACAAGAGTCAGATACAAGGCAGCTTCAACTCCTTGTTCCAGTTGGGCGTTGTCTTTTTAATCTCGTTACAACACCGCTCAACTCCTCCTCCGTGCTGTGTTCCTCTTCCTCCTCCATCTTGACGTCTTCTCTGATTGGCTAAAAAGCATCAGGCTAAACTAAGACGCACCTCATTCCGATGACGGACGCACCAGACGAGTGACAAAATCCCAAACAGGAGAGGGACGATTTGCAAGCGTACTTATATGGGAACTGTGACATTCAATAGTTGTTTATGTACCGAGAGCTTGAAAAAAACCCATTTCAATTCAATTTTTCATTTATTTTTGCAAATACCATTCAGTTCAGTTGTGCATTTGTGTATATCAGTATTTGTGTTTGCTGAGTGTTTGGTTTTCACTTCAAATCTTTCCACACATTCAACAAATGTACAAATGTGAATACCCAGTTGTACATTTGACACTACACATTTACAGAGTGCACATTCACAGCTTGTGATGTGTGTTTACAAGTCTGATTGCATGTCGGCAAATATGATGCCACACGTTTGAGTGATGATGTCATGACTTTATCCCCAGAGTGGTAAACAAGAGACAGACTGATGATGGACTAAAGGCAGCTCAATAAAGAAATACATCCTTTGTTTTTTCCGCTCCAGCAACAGAGAAAAGGGTGATACAATCTTTTTTGACTGTCACCACCCACACAGGGAGGTCTGTGTGTGTGAGTGTGTGTGTGTGTGTGTGTGTGTGTGTGTGTGTGTGTGTGTGTGCCTGTATCAGTTTTAGATCTACCTGCGTTCTGGCTGACCTTTCTCTCTCCAGCTCTGACAGTTCCCATTAAAAACATAACAAAGGAGCATATTTCCTCAGCCCCGATGTCGCTCCCTCCATCTCTCTCCTCCTCCTCTGACTCCCACCCACCTCCTCGCCACAGCCTTCTCCTCCAATATTCATCAGCACTGTCAGGGAGGTCGCTCCCTCTCTGTGTGGATGCCTTTTTCTCTCCATCTTTCTCTGTCTTTTTCCCTCAATTTCCTCATATCCCACCTCACTCTGTCTTTGTCTTTATTTCTCTTTGGGTCTTTATCTCCTCTCTCTCTCTCTCTCTCTCTCTCTCTCTCTCTCTCTCTCTCCTCTGCCTCCTAACCCTGTGGGAACTTTAAATATAAATGCAGCAATGAAGCACTACAAAGAAAGGGAATTGCACTGGGGCTGATGATGTATGGTCTATGATACACACACACACGCACGCACACACACACACACGCACACACACACGCACACACACACACACGCACGCACACACGCACACACACACACACACACACAGACATTTAACCTACAGCGTTAATCTACAGCACAAGGAGAGACTTGAGTCTTCAGAGTCGACTCTCAGCTTAAGTTTTAATCTCCTCTCTCTCTCCGAGACTTTCATCTATCAGTATCCAGACTAGAGATATGGCGGCCTTAAATTCAGAAACGCAGCTCAAGAAGAATCTGTCGGGGGTTAAATCTGTGTTGTCGTGACCGAAGCAAATATCCTGAGAGACGGCCCCTTTTTTGGTGATTGCTGCTGTAGTATCTGGGCCTGCAGACAGAAAAAACATGCTTCTCTCACACTTTCTGTTCACATCAGGCAGAATATCCTGATCGTACATGTTGTGCAATATTGTGCAGAGCTACAGCCACTGTTAATTTGCTGTTCATGTGGCTCTGAAGAGGGCTGCATGTGATCGGAGGATGCCATCATGCATTACATTCAAACTATGGAATCAGGCCACTTGAATAAAAGATGCTGGTGTGTGGCGATGCAGAGGGACGTACACATGGCATACTGTGAGCAGAGGAAGAGTCATGCTCTGTCATACGTATGGCCACTGTGCTTTTAAAACATTACAATGTATTTATTCCTATGCATAGTGCAAGATCGTACTATCAGTGTTTAGTTGTTTCCCATTACATTGCCACACAGCCGTCTTGCTAAAAGCCAGAGAACAATACCCTGTCAGTACTATTATTGGGCCATAACTCAAACCACTGCACCATCTGATGCTCTTGTCTTATTTTTATCACTTGACAAATAAATAACTTGTCAATGGGATGGCCTAGTATATATATAGTATATATTTATCCAACCATAGTAGACTGCTAGTGCAAGGCCTTCAGACACACATGTCCCCCTGCTGACCTGGGATCGCTTCCCTCCACACCTTCCTCTAGTGTACCTTGTTGGTAAAGCAGACAATTCACTCCATAATCTGTGTGTCCCACAGAGAGGTCAAGAGGGGAACCAGGGGTGAGGATGGTGGAGGGGAAGGATAGGGAGTATCGGCCCACTGCCTGCCATGGTTGGCTTGGCTCACTGTCTACATAAGGACCGCTTGGCCTAGCAATCATTATGTGCAATGACTGTTCAGCGTATGTGCAGCTGTTTGAGTGAATCACTGTGTGTGTGTGTGTGTGGGTGTGTGGGTGCAATGGCCTGCTGTGGTCTCAACAGGGTGTGAGAGAAGACGTCACCTGTGACATTATTACTACCATGCATGCAAACACGCACACACACACACAAACAGGTCCACATGCATCCACACGTGCCCCACACACACACACACACACACACACACACGCACGGTGGAGTGTGGTTCCTACGGGAGTGATGCAGGAGTACGAAGCTTTGTCTCTCAGCCCGTTGCTTCACTGAAGAGCATCCTAATTCATAGATTGTTATCCAAGTCACTGACGACTCAGAAACACACACTGATTCACACACACAACCAAATCCATCAATCAGGGATATTGATAAACCACTGTCAAGCACCGTGAGGCAACGACACTGCACACCAAGTCTGCACAAAAAAGCAATGTCCACTTGTGTTTCTTTCAGGAGCTGTAGAGCAATTCAATCAATGTATGAAAGGTTTCATTTAAAATCCATTTTCAGAAAAAGGGGTTACCTGAACCTTAACAAATATTTTATGTTTCTATTTCATAGCCAAAGGTCTTAAAATAGCCAATTAACTTAAATGGGTTTCCATATTGAGTTTCTGTATCATTTCATCAGAGTACGTGTCACTGTTTCCACTATCTCATTTTGGGACGAAACGCTTCATGTAGTGATGGTGGTATACTATATATGCCATCTGTCCCTGTGAGACACACATACATGTCCACACATCACCAGAGAGCTCAGGAGTGGTTCCCTGAAGAAGGGATTCAGTGTCTTGCTCAAGGACACTTCTATTGTTAGTGTTGGGGAGCCAGTCCACTGACAACCGAGGCTTAAAGACACACTCTCACTGTGAAGCATGATCAACAGGGTTTTACAGAATTTGTGTATTTTCTCACATTATTGTTGAGTGTGAGTTGTAAAAAAATTATCACAACCATCTACAACTTAAAAACAGGATGAAAACGTTTCTCTGTCCTGTATCGTCACTTCTCGTATTTGGACTTCAGTCACAGTGGGAATGAAAAAAGCCTCCAATTCCTTCATTTGGTTTTCAATCGTGGGGCTTCCCTTTGGTCTTCTTGGAACATGTGTGCACCTTTAAGAGAGGTGAATATCGTTTTTTTAAATAAGTAATAAAATAAAACAAATAAAAGTCCATGTAGGAGAAGAACTGTGAGGTGAGTCATTTCGGTGTCTGCATTACGATTACAGTGTTCAGATATTAGGCAGTGCTTGCAGTTAGCGTGGGCTGCAGCAACAAGAGATTGGTTTAATATCTGAACGCCCATATCATGACTGTAGTCGTGTCAAGTCTTCCCTTCATCTTCCCACTTATCCCTGCAAGACAGCTGTCATCAAGGCTGGTGGTGCCATACACCATACCCTCATCCTCAACTCAAACTCAGCAAGCATTTGAGGGACGGTGAGGCCAAGTCCAACACCTTCAACACCTTCAACATCAACAGCTACGTTTTCACAATATGATGTCATGTTGGAAACTGATTTGAACTATCTCAGAAATACATGCAGTTATGGACGACTTCAACATAGTTTATATCGTTTGGTTTTCTTTCGAAAGCTGCGTGGCTGACACCTGGCTTGGCAGATGTGACAGGTGCATGCTAGTCACATGTAATGTGTAATTTGAATAGTCTACCGTCAAAGGTCAGAGTGATGCTGTTGTCAGCCATGTTGGATGAGGCTTCTTCTGTGCTCAACTTTGGGGGACGTTCAAGGGAAACGTCCTGGTGGGAAAGTCATATATCTGATAATCCAGACAGCACTTGAATGCACAATAACCGTCTCTTTTTCTGAAACCCTCCCTCTCTTCCCACCTCTCTCCTTTCAGCAGAAGATGCAGGTCTCTCACGGCTGGGTGAGAGAGGTGTGTATTAAGTCCTCTCAGTAGGTATCTTAATCCCAGCCGAGACGAGCTGAGCCGAGCCGGGAATCACACGGAGGAGATATCAGTGTGATGTTTCCCTGCAGCTTCGCTCATCATTATCAACAGCTCCGTTTCAGCAACAGCTAAGCTGCTGGTGATGCACGCTCACACACACACACACACACACACACACACACACACACACATACACACCTCTTAGAGCAAATGTGCAGCAGTAGTTCAGCATGTAGTGAAACGTGGGACTTCTACAATGGCTAGCTTACACACACACACACACACACACACACACACACACACACCTCAGAGCGGGCAGGGAGAACAGTACGTCCATGCAAATCGCTTCAGGCGTGTTGTACAGTACGTGTGTGGGAGTCAGGGACCACCGGAGTCACACCACTTCACCCTCCCTCTGCATCCCAGCATCCCTGCCTCCATCTCCCCCATCCCTTCATCCTCCCTGCACGAGGTACCAGGTTCTGGTTTGTCTCCATCCAGACATTACAGTACGGTTGAGCGAAGACATACTCTCCTCAGGGCTAAAAATGATCTCACCTATTCTATTGTATTCTATTCCAGTCTAGTCTTTTACTACAGTGGTTTTCAGAGTGGGGTCCTTGAAGAGGTCAGAATACTTTAATTTCACTATAAATCACTAGATTCAATTGATCTCCCCAAATACAGCAAAGTTATATAACTCAATACTAAATCAACAATATGGGGGTGCCTGGGACTAAACCTAAACAAATGGGGGTCTAACATGTGTCTATTTGGGGGTCCGTGAAACAAAAACGACTGAGAACTGTATTACTACTACTACTTCTTACCTGCAGCAGATAAATCAAGTTGTATGATGGTAAAGACATCAATTTTCAGACTTCATGACTCGAGGCAAACCCCAGAGCTGCTCCACTGACACTGAGACTGACTTTGTGGACAGACGGACAGTAACAAAGGCTGATGCTATGGAAATATAGACACTGTTAGCACTACAATGAATTACATCCATGTATGGTAAAACTCAAACATACTGTAGATTCTGTGCGGGTGGATTTTCTCTTTAACTGGTTCACATTAAAAAAAAAAAAAAGAGAATCTCATGTAATGTGCCTCCACGGCGCCGTCCTATTTCTGGGATTGCCAAACTCTTGCGTAACTTTGGCAGCAGGTACATCTAAAACTAAGGGTCCTCTCAGGTGTCAAACAGAGCCCGTCTGAACGCTGTGTAGGAGGAGAGTAACAGAGAAAGAGAGAGAGAGACTAAGTCGAAATCTGTCTGCATCATGACTGCATACTCTGCAGAGTAGGTGAAAATGTGCTCCCTCTTTGACCATTGATCCATAACAATGGGATGTCTTTGAGAGACGAGAGAGGAAGATCTCCTATTTCTGTGTGTGCATGTTTGTATGTCTGTGTATATACTATCAGAACCAACCACGGGTTTTTGGGGCAGCGAGATTCAGTTATTCTACAGTAAAGTATAGATTGCACATGAAAAGATAACTATAAGGCAAGTGAAAGACTGTCAGCTTGACAGTCCTTTGTTGGCCTCCACGTTAAATCAGATTCAACTTCAACTGACCGTACCAACACTTTAATACCCATTATACAATGAGTGGTTTCAGCCATACAATTTGATTGGTCAAAGATGCAAAGATAATGTCATGTTATCCATGGGGGTCAGAGGTCAGGGCCAGCTACAGACCAGCATCCCTGGAGCTGGTAGGGCTTCAGTGTCTTGCTCACGGACACTTCAGCAGGGTGGATGCTTGCTGACAAATGACTTGAACCAATCTCTGGTATGATGTGATGATATGATGATCTGGTTGAAGGATGGTCTTTCTTACCACTAGGCAACCCTGCCACCCATCACTGTTGAACCCATAATCATGGTAAGGAACGCCCTCTTGGTAGCATTTTCATGGAAGAGCAGGTGTTTCTCACATTGTGGCCACTATGTTGGTGGATGAGGACAAATTGTCAATTAGCTTTTGTTAACCGGATTATTCCGGTATTTCCACCTTTTCAAGGTACACATGTAAATTCTGTTTATAATCAGAATGAATCTCAATTTCATATCAATTCAATGGCTCTTCTCTGTGTAGCTAACGACGGTATATGTACAGCAGTGTCTTCTCTGTTTAGTTGGCCCTAGATGTCCCGTTGGTTAAGCTGACATGATAGAGACTGACAGCCGCTTTAGCCTCAAGCCATTGGGGGCCAAAGAACAAACCAACAACAGCGTGAAGGGACTGATATCAACGCTTCAGCAAGAGAATATTCCACTGTCAAGCGTTCCTATTACACTGTTTCATTTACTACCGTCTGCTCTAACCACAAAAAAGATGAGCCTCCTCCGCCCCTTATCTGTGAGCTCACATCCATTTACAACACCACTCATATATCAAGCTAATAGCACGACTACAATAACACACTGAGGTAGATTTAAGATTTCAAACAAATCCACATAAATCTGTGTAACATTCACTACCAACGGCTGCAAGCTTTTGCATTGACAGAACATCACAGATTACAGTCTCGGGTCCTCAGATGTCGAGAGGGAATTCTTCATGTTCACAAATACAGGAGACAATATCCTAGCACCTGTCGTCTGTCATGTTCACCAACTCTTTCATTCTGAAACAATAACAAATCCCAGACTGCTTCACATCACAAACATCAGCCATCCTTATATGTGCCATCATCTCAGCCATCCAGTGTCCAGCTTCTCCACACACACATTTTCCTTCCTGTCTTTCACACAAACACACACATTCTTGCAACAGCTACACTTTCTCATCCCCTCTTTTGCTGCTCCAAACCTCTTTCTCTCTCTCTTCCTCCCTCATGGGCCTCCCCTCGCTCCTGTCAGTTGTCCCTCCATCTCCCTCCCTCTCGCCGTCTCTCTCGCCCCCACCCCTCACCTCTCTCCCCTCGGCTGGCAGACTGCGGGGGTCCTCTCTCGCCTCCCACCCGCGGCGGCAAGAGAGTGGCAGGCCGGGCGGGCGCGGCATCAGAGCGGCCGGGCAGCAGGAAGGGCGGTGGTTATCGGCGGTGGCAGCGGCGGCGGCGGCTTTGGAGAAGGTCGACTGGTGCAGGAAGACGTTGAGCAGCTTAAGCAGCAACGGCAAGACCATGGTCCTCAGCGGCAGCTCACTGCAGCGGGGTCAGGGTCAGGGTGCTCCCCCGGGTGCCCGCGACCACCCGCGACGCAAACCCACGCCAGGACTTCACTATGCGGCGCCGCAGCGACAAGGAGGTCACGGTGTAGAGGCAGCCCAGGAGGCGTCGCTTGGCGCAGATGGAGCCGCATGCCTGGAGATGATGTCAGATGTCACATGCAAGAGGGGTGATCAGTCCATTCCCCTGCTTCCTGGTTCAAGTCCATCTTCCTCTCTCTCCTCTCCCTCCTCGTCCTCCCTCAGGCTTGAGACAGCAGCCTGCTACACGTCCAACTCTTCAACAGACCCCGATGTCGCTAAGCTTCAGTCAGCGTGCCCGTCGCCTCTGCCCAGCCTTCTCGTCTCCCTGCATGGCTCAGTCCTCAGCTGGCCCACAGTCCCACATTAAACCACTGCCGGCGTTACACTTTCTTTTTTTTTTTTTTACACCCTCAATGAGTTTCTTCAAGTGTCCTCCTCCACCCCTCCCTCCCCTGCAGAGTGCTGGCTGATGGCTGCCTAGCTGCTAACTCCTATGAACCATTGAATAAAGCAGCAAAGGCTTCGAGAGAAGAGAAGAAGAGAGGGGGAGGAGAGAAGAGAGACGGACAGCCGCAACAGGAGAGTCGCTTTCCATTAGTTGTGGATGGAGCCGCGATGTCGCTCTACTGCTGCGGGTATTACTACTACTACACCGAAAAAGAAACAGAGTGGTAGAGAGAAGAGGAGGGAGAAGGGAGAGAGATAGGAAAAAAAATCCCTCTGCACACAGGAGACAAGATGCTCTGTTGAGGATAATCAGACAGGAAGGCAGAGAGAGAGAGAGAGAGAGAGAATACAGAGAATACAGAGAAAAAGGTTAAGAAACAGTTAGGAAGTGATAGTAGGGGAGATAGGAAGAAGAGCTCAAGATAAACAGAAGGAAAGAAATCGTGCGAATGTGTGAGATAAAACAACCACGGACAAATCACTAGAGAGAGAGAGACAGAGAGAGAGAGAGAGAGAGAAGAAAATAGAAGAGAAACAAATTACACGTCTTCAGAGGCGTTACTTGCATGAGACGGACAAAAAGACAAATGATAGGTGTTGGAGGTGTTACGTCAGTCTGGAAGTATTCATGCAGGATTCATAGAGGATGCCATTGTATATGTAGGCAGTTGTTTTGTGTGTGTGTGTGTGTGTGTGTGTGTGTGTGTGTGTGTGTGTGTGTTGCTCCCGGGAGGTTTCTTGACCACTGGAAATCGCTGTGACAGTTACCCATACTGCCTTGTGTGTGTGTGTGTGTGTGGCAACCATAATGACAAGGGAGAATGGTTGAATTCTGTGTTCTTTAGCTGAGGCTTCACTCACACACACACACACATACACACACACACACACACACACAATGCTGGTAAAGGTCATACGTCACACCTACAGGCTAGCAAGCTCATTATGCTATGCTAGCATCCTAAAAATAGGGCCATGCTAAGACCGCTAGCATGGGCAAAGAGGGTCGGGCAGGAAGAGGATTGACTGGAATCATGTTTGTAGTTCTCTGTGTACTTCAGCAGTCATGATTTACTAGCATGCTCAAGTCAGAAATCTATTCCCTTACCTTCTTGGGCATAGGCTAGCTTCCTGCCAAAACGGCAGACTGAAACCAGTTGTGTGACCATAATAGCATGATTCTGGATGGAGAAGATGTTTGCCTTTGTTTTGTGCCATTGAATTCCTGTGAAAGTGTGGATCTTCATACGTTAGCCGCTCAGACATAAGGCACCGCCCACGAGCAAAATGACGTGAAAATAGGGAATCCCCTACGCACATATCCTGACACGTTGGTGCTACAATTAAAGTGGTGCTGTGTTGTTATAGAGTATAGTTTTTTTAGTTAATTTGTAGGCATATGGTGAGGGGATACCTTATGAAAACACCGGGAGTGCTTGATTTATATTATCCTGCAAGTGCTGTGTCCACCTTTGAGGCTGTTTCAGTATCTAGAATGATAACCTCAATGAATGTACTTGCATGCATGTGTGTGAGTTGTTCTATAGATAGTATATGGATGCATATGTGTGTATGTGACAATACGTGTGTGTGTGTGTGTGTGTGTGTGTGTGTGTGTGTGTGAGAGAGAGGGAGTATGCAGCAGCAGCAGCTTCATAATTAGGATCCAGCTGGCTCGGTGTTAAATTAAACACTGATTGTGGATTTGATGCTACTGCTACTTATAGGATCTGCACCTGTCCTAGACTTCCTGCCAAAATACACACACACACACACACACACACACACACACACACACACACACACACACACACACACACACACACACGCACACACTCTCTCCCAGTCTCACTTCCTAATTAATGGTTAGCAGGAAGACTGGCTGAGTGGATCATTGTCTGTTGTCAGTTTTTAACTCTGACTGAAAGTTTCTGACATGCTTACTAGCTAGCTGACTGACTGGTTCCTGGCTAGCTGACTGACTGGTTACTGGTTTACTGGCTGACTGGACAAGTACTGTACTGATTGGCTGTGATGACTGACTGGACGACTGGTTTCCTGGTCATCCACTACATATCTACATGGTGGTATGGTATCTAGCTGGCCAGCTGCAGTGTTTTTTTTCTGCCTGCCCTTTCTGTCAGCAGAGCTTGTGACTCGAGGGATAAATAATGCTCTGGGTTTTCTGGGCCAGAGCCACACACACACACACACACACACACACACACACACACACACACACACACACACAGCTCAGTCTGTTAGTTGAACAGGGAGGAAGAGATGGATAGGAAAGGAAAAGAGAGACGAATAGTGAAGGAGATGGAGAGGAGAGGAGAGGAGAGGAGAGGAGAGGAGAGGAGAGGAGAGGAGGAAAATTAGAGGAGAAAAGCACTGCTCATACTTTACATATTATGGGGGATAGGTTGCCTGGATACGGTGGAGAGAAACTCCTCTCTAAATTTAAACCTGGAGAGGAGGAGAGAGAGAGGAAGGACAATAAAGAAAGTGGAGAGAGAAGGAAGAGTGTGGGGAGAAAAAACAGATGGACAGAGGCCAGATGGATGGATAGATAGATAGATAGATAGATAGATAGATAGATAGATAGATATAGATAGATAGATAGATAGATAGATAGAGAGAGAGAGAGAGAGAGAGATAGATAGATAGATAGATAGATAGATAGACAGTTGAGTGATTGATAGATAGATAGGTAGACATCACAAAACAGAATTCACCCATCGACAAGTATGCGCTCACACACACACACACAGAGAGAGAGAGCAAGAGAGAGAGAGAGAGAGAGAGAGAGAGAGAGAGAGAGAGAGAGAGACTACAAACACCATGAACCTATAGACACTATTTATGTGTTATGCTTGTGTTATGCTTGGTTACCCTTTAACTAAACAAAACCGCATCAACACACGCACGCGCACACACACACATACACACACACACACACACACACACACACACACACACAGGCATCCTCTGCCCTGGGGCTGGCTGTTTGTTAGTGTAGAGCGACTTATCAATGCCACCATTGATTTGTTGCTGCACTAACAAACAGCCATGGCTTGATGTCGTTAGATGTTACACTGAGCTGAGCCAGCAGCTCCCCTCCCTGGCCACGGACGCACAACACAGCATGTGGCTGCATCATTAGGACGGATGGAGGTTCGTCTTGTTGCTTCTCTTCCTTTCGCTCTGTCTCTGAATTACTGTTCAGCATCATTGGGGGCTGGAGGCTCTCCCAGCATGCATTGGGCAGAGGCAGGTTAATCACCTCTTCTCTGTCTCTTTCTCGTTTATTATACAATCAAGTTCACGGAATGGCACAACGTATCGCTGTCAGATGAAAACCTTGCAATTCCAATTTTGGTGATTTTCAACTTAAATGGATGGATGGTTCTCTCCGTAGGTTGAGAAAATTGTGAAACCCTTTCAAAACCTATTGGATAAACTGAAAAAATAGTGGTTGTCAAACTAAAAACAGGGCTGAAAAGTTGACATTTTGGAGATATAAGGTTTCCACCCAACAACAGAGGGTAGCAGGAGGAGGAGAGGGTGAGCAGGGCAGGAAGTGTCATCATGTTGGTGTGTCTGTCTGGAGGGGGAAGTTTACAGCCTGTGTGTCCATTTTACAAAACCACTTTGTTCGGCAAGCGAAGCCACAAGAACGTTTTTAAAGATGATCTTGCTTTACTGTAGAACTCAAACTCACCTGCAGCAAGAGCACAAAACACACAACCACACTCGCCAAGCCACAAGGGCAGCCCTAAACAGTCATTATTAATAAGATGTCAGCAGGACAGCCACCTTGCAAGTGACCTCCTAGGGTCGTGTTGCTGCCATGGCAACACCCGGATGGCAACACAAGTGACCAGCTGATGGACAGCATGACGCCGTGCATCCCCGCGTCGCATCTGGATGACAGCATCCATCATGAAGGGTGGGGAAATGAGCAAACGACCCCACCACCCTGCTGCTTGGGTGAGCTGGAGGAGATAAGTGAAGACTGTGAGACTGCATGGTTCAATACAACTAATTGTTTGGCTTTTTTTTTAAATTCTGCTCTGTAAAAACACTGCAGTAGAGCGCAGGATCTTTTCTTATAATTTATTTAGTTTTCCTTTTTCCATTATTATTCCACTTGTTTCCTATGTATCTACTCTATGTACAACAGAAATAACGTGGCTAGCCAACACATTCACCCTGCACATGTATGGTCTCACACTGGATGTGTGTGAATCTGTAACACAGCAGAACATCGTTGTGTTATCATCACTATGGTCCATAAGTTGTGTTATCTCCAGTATCCTGCTGTCCATGTTGTCTTCAATGTGCTCTACTTGTTGTATTGTTATCCATATCCTATTCTGTTGCTGCTGCAGTGACACAATTCGTGCTCGGTGATCAATAAAGTCCATCTGAAACTTTTGATTAAAATGAATGCTTGGTCAGACCTTGGTGGGATCTGACATTTAAGTGGTCTCAATAGAAATGAAATTCAGCTCCTCCCTCTGACTACCTACAGAACATGTTAGCACTGTTATGTACCTGCAGAGAGAGAGAGAGAGAGAGAGAGCGAGAGAGAGAGAATTGAATTTTGTACCACCTTTATTTTTACTGCTTCATGAACAGGCACAGCTTCCTCTTCTCTGACACCTTGTATCTAGGCCCCCCTGTGTACATCTCTCTGGAGAAGGTGGTACCCATCGCAGCACTATCCTCATTAAGCTCCCCGGCCTACCACCTTCTAAAAGCAGGTGCTGTTCTGTCTCTACCTCCCCACAGGAAAGACAGTTCTCCCCCGCTGTTGGATCAAAGTGTGCCAAGTATCTGTTTCTTGCGATGGCCCCGTGAAAAATCCTCCACTGTGGATCTCTATGGGAGGTTTGTGCAGGGGGGGGCGCCAGCATCCTCTCAGGACAGAGCCAGGCCCTGAGTCCCCCTGCCACCTCCATGGTCTTACTCCCCTTACTCCCCTCCCGGTGACCGTGCTCCGGAGGTCCAGCAGCTCCTGACCCCCCTCCTGAGCAGGGAGGTACAACACTGCAGCTCTGGTCCGATGTTGGCCTGAGCTAAAAGAAGTCCAGCAGACCCTTTGGGGGCTCTACCACACATAACCACAGACAGGTTATTAGCAACCAGGACTCTTCCCTGAGAGGACATTAGTGGCAACAACCCCCGCCTGTCTCCTAAAAACATTCCTTAAATCTTCATTCCCTCCCTGCCCCACCTAAGGGCCCTGGGCAGACTATTACTGCCTGAACATCCCTTTGACTCCTAATAAAAACATTAATATCATTGGCATAAGCTGATATTGTGAGAGCCTGGCGAGCCTGTCCCTAAGCCTGCATAATAAAGGCTGTGAGAGAGAGAGAGAGAGAGAGAGAGAGAGAGAGCTTGTAAGCCAAATTAGAGGATCCCTTTCTTTCTGGTTACTCATTCTCAACTACTTACACTTTAAAAATGTAAATGTCCCCTTTCCTCTATCTAACGCTCGACGTCCGACCTTGTACAAGTTTAGCCAATCACACCACATGGTGGAAGACAACACCGCTGCACGGACACTCATCAGAGCCGGCAGAGAGAAGGTGTGTGGCTCCAAATGATCCTGGTCTAACCTGGGAGTCGTCACCAAATGTCAATTAGAGGCTTCAAACTGAGGCTGAGACCCGAGGGTCTAAAAATAAAGACAAGGGCAGCATCTGGAGCTCAGAAAGTCTGCCTGAACACACTCACTGGCATGATACACACACATACTCTACACACACACACACACGTACGCACATGCACACACATGCACACATTCAGGCATGTAAGTGCTCATATATCTGTGAAGCTCCATTTGCCCGTCGATCTGTTGAGATGCTCCAATCCACCCAAGACACAAATCACTTTCCATTTACTCTGACGTCAAGTGTGGGTGTATCTTGATGTATGCCCGTTCACTAATAGATACGTGCATGCCCGCGCACACACGCACACACACACGCACACACACACACACACACACACACACACACACACACACACACGCTGCCAGCCAGACTTTTCTCTCTCTTGGAAGGTTACAGCCACACGATGTTAAGGGTTCAACTATGGGACAAGAGAGAGCAAGCTGCTACTTATTACACACACACACACACACACACACACACACACACACACACACACTTTGATACATTCTGTTCCCACATTCCCATCCCATTTGTCCGATTAGACAAGCAGAAAAGGGCAAGCACATTTTTATAGTACAGAAAGCAGAGAAGGCTGGAGAGACATGGAGGAGTTACAGTACAGACAGTGGTGCAGTGGAGAACTGAAGCCGTGACCAATCAGAGGACTTCATATTATTCATCATTCATGTAATCAATTAAAGATTTAAGAACCAGAGCTAAGCAGATGCACCGACCCCAAGCGTTTTTTGGAGTTAAAATTATATTTCTGCTCATTTTTTAGCTGCCAGGGAATGAAAACAACATGTGTAAGATCTGGATTCTGGCTGTTCATCTGCACAGTTATACTTCACAACTTCCAAAAGACAATAGACTGAAGAGGCCATACCAGAACTGAGGGAGGATGTAGAGTAAGGGTCACATTTTTAAAATCTTGGAAAACTCATGTTGGGTTGAAACTGGCAGGGACAGACGCGGTCCTGGGTGGAGCGTAGCACTAACACGGGTTTTCGGGGTTTCGGGGTTTCGGGGTTTCCCCCTAATTGATTCCCACCGGGGCCGATAATACTAAACATGTATGTGCTCATGGTCTTGCAGAGTGTCCCACCTTCTGGCGTGTTCTATGTTAGATGCATGATGGCTGGCTGCTAGAAGGAGGTCAGAGCAGGAAGCCAATGAGCCGCCTTTTAAGACTCTGGGAGCTCGCTGAATTATAAACTGCCATCCAACCTCCAAGCAATGTCACGCCCTCTCTCTCTCTCTCACACACACAACACATACACACACGAGCGTGGATGCAAGCATGCACACACACACACGCACACACACACACAGACAACTGGAAAGCCATGATTCATCCAAATTCATATTCACATTCCATGGCCCGGGAGGAAACTGGGCATCTTTTATCATAGGCAAGAAGCACGACACGTAATTCATGTCAGGTCCGCTCGCACACTATTCTGATGAATTGCCCAAATAAGGAGGGAGAGAATAGTGTGTGTGTGTGTGTGTGTGTGTGTGTGTGTGTGCATTCACTCATACATATTCCCCGGAAAAAAATTAGAGGGAGTTGAGGGTATTGTTGAGAGGGTAGCGCTGATGCACGTTTTCTCTGCATGACACTTGTATTGTGTTCGGCGTTTTAAGCGCGTGGGCGGATGGCTTTTTAGTGGTGTGTTTGTTCCTGTGTCTCGTTATGTGATGTAACCATGAGCTGATAGTTTAGCTTAAACGTGAGTGGATGAGCAGGATTCAGCTGAGCTGCCTTCTCTGTGCAGACCTGCGATACTGTATGTCCTTGGAGTGGTTAGAAAGATGCATCCCTCAAACTAAACAACACAGACTATAATCTAACCCTCTTCCCTTCCTACTACAGGTGAGCCATAGGTTTCACTTCAGAAAGGCTACAAGAGAAGCTACAAAGGCAAATACTGCAAATACTACAAAGGCTACAAAGGCAAATACTGCTATATTTACAAGAGAAATTCACATTTTGTTGTTTTATCTGAGATTAGGGCCAGGTGAAGTGAAGGTTTAAGTTTATTATGGTTTTTTTTTATTAGCTTTTCTCTGTAAAAATTATGATGAATCCATTCCCACAGTAGAGAATTAGCCAGAAAGTAACAACCCTGATTCATGGCTTACAGCTAGCCAAAGCTACCGAAATCGTCCTACGGGCGACTCACGGTGATGGATAGCCCCGCCCCCCTTTCAGCCATTTGTCGCTTTGATGAATGAGCACGGGGCGACTGGCAGCCTCAATAGCGAATCGGAGTCCTGTCGCCGGTGGTGATAAATGACTGCCGTGGCGACGGTCCTCTACGGGAGACCTTGGCCAACAGCCTCCCCCGAGGAGCGGAAACTCTTAATCAGAAGTCTGTAAGCCAGAACCCCCAAGCTGATCCAAGAGCAGCCTCCATCTATCAGGGGAGACGCCTCCGCATGGTCAAAACAGGTTAAAAACTGATCCGGTGGCAGCCACAGCCGAGACAGAAAGTAAGAAAAAACGTGGAAGAGGTAATGCTGCTGTAAAATGCTGATGATGCTAATGATGATAATGTACAATAAACCCACTTTCCAATTTCCTTGAGTGGAGTTCAGGACACGTCATGCATTTCTAACACCAAAGAAAAAACTGAAGCTGATTTTCATCCACAACCTGAAGGTTTGGAGAAATCACCACTGCAGCGCTCTGTTTTTAAATGTGACTCGGGACAGAATCAGGATTGGGATCCTAATGCCGTTTGTAAATGGGACCTGGTACCTGGGAGTTAGCCGAGCGTGGCCCATTACTGTCCAGGCATATCGTATTAATGCAGAACATGCAGGACAGAGAGAGAGAGATCTACTCGTACCTCGTTCTACCGCCAGCGCCCGGAGCACAAATGCATTACCATCCAAATGACTCGGGGGGGGGGGGGAGCCACGAAGCCTAAACTCCTGCTAGAGCAAACTGCTGACTGCCTGGATGGAGAACAGCAGTCAGAAGTAGAAGAAGTAGTAGTCAAGCCCTGCAGAGAGCTGACAGAGATGCGGGAGCCGACACCGGTACAAATCTCTGAAACACAGAGCTCATTAAAAACTCAGCAAACCGACTGACTCTAACTTTTATCCGATACTCGGTATCAAAACAACCACAAGAGGAATGACAGCAGAGAGTTGGGCAAATTGTTCAAATTTGGAGGTGTGGTGAAAGCACTAATTGGGTCTGTGTGGCCCTCCTTCGGGAAAGCCTTGGTGTACGTGTGTGTGTGTGTGTGTGTGTGTGTGTGTGTGTGTGTGTGTGTGTGGTAAAAAGTGACACTGAAAGCCTACAGATGGCTGGGCCCATAGGAGGAAGGCTTGACAATCCTGAACGTAACACAAACACACACACACACACACCTGACACCAACCTATAGAGATAGGAGGAGGAGGAGGAGGGGGAGGAGGAGGGGGAGGAGGAAGGGGTAAAAAGTCAAAGTGCGGTCTCCCATAATGCATTGCCAGACTTTGCGCTATCGACCGAGCTGGAATGAATCGGGCTGCAGGAGAAGAGGAAGTAGATCATTTTTCTCCCTTTATCATCTATGTGTCACTAACTGCTGCTGGGGGGAAAAAGAAAAAAAAAAGATGGAGGGATGGAGACGACGTCTCCACAAAGGAGCAAAGTCAGTCAAGCTGACAGAGACAAAGCGATGGAGAGCGATAGACAAGAGGGAGAGATCTAACAGTACGTTGCCAGAATAGAGAAAGAGACTGTGTGTGTGCTCCTTGAAAGTGAACTAGTGTGGACACGCGGAGACAAGACAAACTAACTAAGCTCTCTACACTTTCCCGATTCATCCGCTGACCCTGAACACCTCACTGCTTCCTCCTGTCGGTGTGTCTGCTCTATAATCATTTTTCCCTTCTCACTGTTGGAGTCGCCCTGCTCCTGTTGAACTGCCTCTCTGGGGTTTTATGGCAGGCTCTACACTACTAACCGTTACACCTTTACACTCTGTTAACGTCACATCTAAAAGAGAGAGAGACGGGAGGAAGAGAGAGGATGAGAAATGAGGTGTGAAAACCCTTAAAGAATAGGGAGGAAGTGCCAATGCGCTCTCTCTCTCTCTCTCTCTCTCTCTCTCTCTCTCTCTCTCTCTCTCTCTCATGGTATGATGAGGAAGGAGGAGTCGTGACTGGTATTTAATTATTATTAAGTCATTCCACACTCTTATTCCCAGTTTGTAGCCTGATACATCAAGACAAAGAGGGAGAGATGTGAGACAAGTTAGAGTCAATTACAGACAGAGAGAAAGTGGGCGTGTGTGTGTGTGTGTGTGTGTGTGTGTGTGTGTGTGTGTGTGTGTGTGTGTGTGAGAGAGAGAGAGCTGCTAAGGACAAGTTGTCATCATCTGTGCAATGTGGGAGGCAGTTAGACCAACTCTAAACACTGATTGGATCCTAAGGGAGGGTTCGCGCCCATCACCGTCCTCTGTTTCCCACGAGGGGATGCCTCGGATGATAGGAATGTCAGAAGCCTGCTACTGTCAGCCTAGCTGCTGCCAGCCTGCACACACACACACACACACACACACACACACACACACACACACACACACACACACACAAACTAAGCTGCTAAATAAAATAGCAGACATATGAGGCTCTGCACCACTAATCTGGCAAGCCACATGTAATGAAAGATGACTTGTTGGGTTGTTTGGTGCGTACCTAACCATACAGTATATACCAGTGGTCCTCAAATCTGGAGTCCTGCTGGTTTTCTATTCTGGTAGGATAGAAAACCAACAGTACTCTGGACCCAGTAGTCCACAAATAACACAAGTCAAAATGAAAAATATGAAAAATTGTGTCAGTTCATGTTCCCAATGATCCCAGGAAGTTACAGCAACAAAACTGAGGAGGAGGAGCCGACCACTGCTGCTGCCAGGGGGCGCTGCCGAGCCACGAACACAAAGCGGGCTAAATTGAGAGTCATAGTTACTCCACCCCCCCGTTGGCCCACGCCTCGCTTGATTGGCATTCCTGTGTTGAAATAACTACAATCATCACCGCTTCTTTTTTATTATTGCAACCTCCACAACATGTGTCATCTGCTCCCAATGAGCATTTGGCTGGCATTGTCACCAGCACCATGCACACGGCCTCAGTTCAAAGCCCGGAGCGATGCGTCATGGACTAAGCTTCGATTTCTGTTTCATGGGGTCTGTAATGAATAAGAAGACACACGGTATACACCCCATAATAATCTAGCAGCGGTGCGTAGCCTGCCAACAATTCTAATCAAGGTTTTCCATTACCATGTTACTTGTGTTTACAACAGTATGCTACATAATGGCTTGTATTACAAATGAATTGATTGCTGTGAAGCGGCTTGTGTGTGACATGGCAGGGCTGCACTTTGAGAGAAAGGTGCTGGGAACTTTTTTTTCTGTTTGTTTTATTTTGGGTGGGATAGCTGGCCTGTCTAACAATATATATATACAGTATATTGACAATGGTATTGTCAAAGGTTACATTTATTTTGTGTCATTTTTGCCATTATGGAATCCACAACATGCAAAATAAATCGAAAAATGTTGGCATCTCTTACCAGGTTCGTTCTGCTGTTACCTCAGAGTCGCTCCTGTCACTTCCTTCTCACACAAACCAGCTAAAGCTGCAGTTGCTTTTATTGTCCGGTCAGCCAGTGCCACAAACGAACTAACAACAAACTAACAACAAACATCGTTGAGGGTTCATTCGCATTTGCTGATTGCATCACTCAGGTTTAAAAAGTGGACAGAATCAAACATTTCAAAAAGTGATGGGGACACGCCCCCAGTGCCCCCAGTATAAATTACACCTTTGTGATCTGCCACGCAGTTGAGGTTACTTTAGAGGAGGTCTAGTTGAATGAATGAATCTCAATCTCAAAGAACTGGGTAGTCAGCATGAGCAGCGATATCCACCACGGCTGAACAGACAAAGAAAAGAGCGCCATCTACAGGAAATCAAACTTCATCAAGGACGAAGACTTGCAAAGAAGGGATGTCTGGGAAGCCCTGAGCACCAAAGATACAGACCAATTTTTAAAGAAGGATCATGTGGGGGAACCAGTACAAATTATGGGGGGGATGTTTTACCTTTGAAGAGCAGAACACTGTAGAGGACTAATTCCTCTACTAGGTCAGGGTCTTTCAGTTTAAAACACTGTGTCCTTAGCTGCCCTCAGACCTTGCAGTGTCTATGTGCCCTATTACCCACACTCCCCACAGCACGATGGCCAAACCAACAGGGAATACAATCACCCTCCAATCACCTTCCAGAGCTAAAACGAGAAAGGGGTAGAGAGACACAGAGAGAGACAGAGAGAGAGAGAAGTGAGGTGGGAGATGTGATGCAAGCAAGGATGCAGCACCCCGGGGTGAGCTAAAAGCCACCTTCCTAAGGGGAGGTCACTCACGCACACACACACACACACACACACACACACACAGAGGAGGAAAGTAGTCAGGTCTAAATGGAGAGGGGAATGAGGCATGGATAACTATCACGTTAGGAGCATCTGTTTGTCAATATGAGAGAGAGAGGAAAAGAAAGAAGGAGGGAAAAGTGTGATTGAGCAAGCAGGAGAAAGAGAGGGAGGTGAAGAAAACGAAGGAAGACTAGGATAGAGAGAAAACACAAGCAAGTGAGGAAGAGACAAAAAGTACGAGCAAGCTGGAGACAGAAAGAGAGAGAGAGAGAGAGAGAGAGAAAAACAAGCATGGGAGTTGCTCACGGGTAACAACGATACTTTGTCATCCAGCAACCACGTATTTCAGAGGTGTGTGTGTGTGTGTGGTGTGTGTGTGTGTGTGTGTGTGTGTGTGTGTGTGCGTGTGTGTGTGCAGGTATGTGTCATCGAGCGGATACAATTTAAGGCAGAGGGAAGAGAGTCCTGATTTATTTGTCCACAGCCACTGATTGCTGCATTCAAGGACATTGCTAGTAAAGGAGATGGATGGGGTATTGTTTGTACTTCGATTCTCTCTCTTCTCTCTCTCTCTCTCTCTTTCTCTCTCCCTCCAAGACACTCTCCTGGAGACCACCAACATAACTTTTCCCATGAGCAAAAAAAAAAAAAGGTGGACTGGACAATAAAAAAAGCAATTTGTCTTGGGAGCAATTACTGATTTATTTCGCCTCACTACTGTCTGGTACGGTGCCTTCATGGGACATGAAGGAAAGTCAGCAGTTCTTCTCCAAAAATACTACATGTCTTCTCGCCTCTTAAAACGTTTTCTGAGAAAGACTTGAAGGGAATTGTGAAAACTATGAAAAGAAAAACACGGTACATACTCTTATTCTTCGCCCATTTGAAAGGGGAGTAGTTGTGCGAGGTTCAGAGGTCATAGGAATTGTTATTATCATGGCACTATGCTGATTTAAGAAATAGAAAGTAGAGCAGCCATAAGAAGCTCTGATGGCCTTTCTCTCATGTGATCAATAGTTTAGTGTTATTATTATTGGGGCTGGTTTGAGGACAGGAAACTCATTTTAACACACACAGCATCTCTCAGCGTCTCTACAGGTCATGAAGGTCATAAATAACCTTAATAAGCCAAACACAGGAAGGACCCACACACATGGCATGAAGAGTGTGTGTGTGAGGCATGTGTGTGTGTGTGTGTGTGTGTGTGTGTGTACATACCGTACATACAAATACAAACACATGCACACACTAATTAACTTGGTGTTGACTGCTTGCTCCCTCTCAGCCACACGAGGTCAGGTTAGGGTAAATAATCTAATAACACACACACACACACACACACACACACACACACACACCTTTAGATGAAAGTGCTGAAACGGTCAGTAAAGCTGTGTTCTGTCTGTTGGTCAGTTAATGACTTATGAAGGAAGACTGACTATCATCATCTCAGCTATTATTACTGCAGCCTGTCTCTCTCTCAGCCTGTCTCTCTCTCAGCCTGTCTCTCTCTCAGTCTCTCTCTCAGCCTGTCTCTCTCTCAACCTGTCTCTCTCTCAGCCTGTCTCTCTCTCAGCCTGTCTCTCTTTTAGCCTGTCTGTCTCTCAGTCTCTCTCTCAGCCTGTCTCTCTCTCTCAGCCTGTCTCTCTCTCAACCTGTCTCTCTCTCTACCTGTCTCTCTCTCAGCCTGTCTCTCTCTCCGCCTGTCTCTCTCTCCACCTGTCTCTCTCTCTCAGCCTGTCTATCTATCAGCCTGTCTCTCTCTCCACCTCATCATATAAAACAAGAAGCATCATTTTTTGTTTTGCTAATATTCTGTAAGGATGAAAGAACACATTTTAAACATGAAGCAACCAGGCTCTGCTAATATAATGTATTATCATCAGTATTATTGATCCCAGTGCTACATGATTCTAGATAGGAGGATAGGAGGCTGGGTTGAGTGGCCGGGTGCTCTTTGGATAAAACAAAGGTCCTCTGGTAATCATGTGTTGAAGAGCCTTTATTCTACCTGGCTAGTCATGTAAGTTAAAAACAAGTCCAAAAATCTTTTTTTTCTGATTTCATAGGGTCCCTCTGTTTCCATGGTCATGTGGTTATAATTGCAATCTAATTGTAATTAAATAAAATTGCATGAACATATAGAGACATAATTGAAAGTGAATAAGAATCACGGGGAGGCGATAACCTGCCAGACGTCTGAACCTCCGTCCATCGATACAGGTATCGCTGCTCCATTATTAATCATTGATTATTAATCATTCTTAATAATCTAAAACATGAAAGCCAAATGGCCTCAAGCTAGATATCAGTGGTCAGCCACATGGAACAACACAGTACTAGCACCAGCCATTGGTTTTACTATGAAGCCACGCTGCTGGGACCAACGAAAACAAAGTCAATGGACGCTAAGAAACATGCAGGCGTGTAGGCAAACATGTGTGTGTGTGTGTGTGTGTGTGCAGGCATACATAGATCAACACAGACATCACAGACATCACAGACATCAACAGTACACACAGTACACACAGTACACACCATCAAAACCAGTTCTTAGAATGTGCCTGGTGTAAATGCAGAGTGTTATGTTATCTAACATTAACAGTGTGTTTTGCTCTCAGTGCGTCTCATTTATCAATAAAGTTTTTTTAGACAGAAGGACTTCAGAAATATTGATAAACTAGACCACAGAAGCATTGACTCTAGATCTGGACTGTCTTTCTCTTTCTCTCCTTCCTCTTTTTCCCTCCTGATTGCCTACTCTTCTCCCTCCCTCTCTCTCTCCCCCCCTCTCTCTCCCCCCCCTCTCTCTCTCAATAGTGACAAATCTCAGATGTTTACAGAGCTGCTGAACGCAGAGCTTAAATGGCAGCATTTGAAGAATGTCAGCAATAGCGCAGCTCTAACCTCAATCTCTCTCTCTCTATCTCACACACACACACACACACACACACACACACACACATACACACACACACACACACACACACACACACACACACACACAAGAGAACAAGTCTGTAGCTGTGAGACAGTGTGCTTTGATGTCATTGCTAAATGTCCCGCTTCGCGCAATTACATTACTATTGCCCTGGAGTGGGGAGAGAAGAGGAGAGGGGAGGAGAGGAGAGGAGAGGGGAGGAGAGGAGAGGGGAGGAGAGGAAAGGAGAGAAGTGGAGAGGAGAGGAGAGGAGAGGAGAGGAGAGAGGAGGAGAGAGGAGGATGAAAGGAGGCGAGGTGGGGAGTAGACTAGAGGAGGGGAGTTGGGTTCAGTGCACTCTTAGCCCCGATGTCCCCAGATGCTTTGGTGCAGATGTGTTGTCTCTCTCTACAGATGACACATCGCACACACGGAAACACAGTTCTCCCACACACACACACACACACACACACACACACACACACACACACACACACACACACACACACACACACACACACACACACACACACACACACACAGTGAAGCTGAAGTCAGGCTGTTGGCTGTTGACTTCTCTTTCAATTTAAAATAATGAATCACTCCTGATGACAGTCTCTGTGTTCAACAGCCTCCACAAGCTTTAGATCTGCTGCTGTTCCAAAACTGTTCATGCACCTTTAGTTTTTCTGTCTCTCACTAGACTAGTGAGAGACACCGGCAGTCTGACTGCAACACCCTGAGGCTGACATGACTTTCCAAATAATTCCTCTCAGGCTGGTGCAAAATGTGAGACTGCTCTATCCGAACACACACATCTTAGCGGATGTTACAACGGGTGCAACAGTGAAATACGCTTCAGTTCGTCAATCACCAACATTACAAAAACCAGTGGGTCAGAGGTCAGAGGTCACAGTCATCAGACAATAAATGGATCAAATATTCCTGTGATCCTACAATGTTCATATTTAATCACATCTCATAGACACACACACACACACACACACACACACACACACACACAAACACACACACACACACACACAGACACACACACACACACACACACACACACACACTCATCTCCCACTTGTCACATACAAAAGCCTCCTTTACACATTCACATTTCTGGATGTGTAATTGGCCACTAAAACACACACACACACACACACACACACACACACACACACACACACACACACACACACACACAGAGCTCTCCCACTCACCTCCTGAGCCACGATGGAGGAAATGCGCACGGCCCGTCGGACCCTGGCGTTCCTCCCCCCCTCCTGGGGGAGGCTGTCCCTCCCGCTCAGCGACATCTCGCTCATCTGGTCTACCCAGGAGCCTCGGCCCCCGGGCATGGGCATGGACTCCCGCCGGGCTTCCCCCACCGCCACCCAGTTGCCCCCCCCGCACCCACCCGCCATCCGAGCCCCCCCGTACTCGCCCGCCGTCCGAGCCCCCCCGCACCCGCCCGCCGTCCGAGCCCCCCCGCACCCGCCCGCCATCTGAGCCCACCCGTCCTGCCACTCCGTCGGCCGTCCTCCCTCCTTGCTCCCCCGGGTGCCCCCCTCCACACGCCCCCAGGGACGGAAAGGGCGAGGGTGGCACCACGACGGGCACCGTCGGCACCGTCACCGTGCCTCCAGAGGCCTCGCCGTCTCCTCCTCCACCTCCTCCTCCTCGGCCGCGCTACAACTGACTGTCCCCCAGTGCTCCGGCAGCAGCAGAGAGTTTGGCTCCTGGGGTTCGTCCCTCTTCCTCCGCTCTGCCTCTACTCTGGTGTCAGTCTTTCTTTCTCTTCCTCTCTCTCTCTCTCTCTCTCTCTCTCTCTCTCTCTCTCTCTCTCTCTCTCTCTCTCAGTGTGTCTCTTGGGGTTGGTAGAGAAACAGAGAGCTTGTATCAGATCCACAGCTGTAGCCGGTCTGACTGAGCGCTAAGCCAAACTGCTGCTGCTGCTGTTGAGACTTCCCTCCGCTCAGCTCTCTCTCTCTCTCTCTCTCTCTCTCTCTCTCTCTCTCTGCCTCTCTGTTGAACCTCTCTCTCTCATTACCGCTCTTCCTCTCTCCCCTTCGCTCCCTTTGCTAGACACACTATCTCTCTCATTGGTGCGCTCGCTACACAGGATCTCTGGTGGTCTCTCTCTTCCTCTCTTCCTCTGTGGTGGATCTCTCTATTTCTTTCTCTCATCTGGATCCCTCTTTATTGCTCTCTCTCTCTCTCTCTCTCTCTTCCTCTACACTGGATCTCTGTTTCTGTCTGCCTCTCTCTCTGCTAGGTCTCTCGCTCATTCTCTCTCTCTTTCTCCACCGCACCTCTGGATCGCTCTTTTTGTCCCCCTCCTCCCTCTTCTCTCTATCTCTGTTTTTCTCTCTTTCTCCCTCTCTTTCTCTATTTATGTACATATGTGTCTACTCTACTCCTCCTACCTGACACTCTTTTCCCTTATTTCTTTCACTTTCTGCCCTTGCCTTAGTCTGTTTTGCACTAATTCATATAGCACAGTTGTGATTCAACCTGGCCAGTTCATGAAAGCTTCATTCTAACCACCTGGTGTCTGGTGGGAGAAATCCTCAACAGCAGCAGTGGTTTGTTTGGTAGAAGTAGAAGAAGAACTGGGTAGTTCAGCCACCGTGGCTGGACAGACAAAGGGAAGAGCGCCACCTACAGGAACTCAAACTCCATCAACAGAAAATCCAAGGAGAAAGACGTCACAGTGCTGGACACACTGTTTGACTGACAGGTGATCTCTGGGAAGAGACACTTTGAGTGACTTTTAATAAAGTGGGTTTTAAACTCAATTCTCACCTTTCCTCTCCTCACATCTTTCTCTCCACCTGTCTCTCCTCCTCCTTTCTCTCCCTCTCTCTGTAAATCTGTCATGGTCAGCACTAATTGCCATCCTATCTAATGAAACCCTTCCCTCCCTCCCTCCCTCCCTCTAAACATCCTCTCATCCCGTCTGTTTGCTTCTCTTTACTGGACGTACAACTTGATACATTTTTTTTCACTCTCAGTTTGCGCTACAATTACTTTCTGTGTTTAGCTGTCACACTCTCCCTCTCCCCCTCTTTTTCTGACCTCTCTCAATTTCCATTTCAATTTCAATTACCTTACTGAAAAGGCTGTCGAGTAAAAACAGCAGCGCCAAAACAATTTACTTAACCAGCAAACGACAGTTTATAGCTAAATGTCTCTCTCTGATTTCTCATCTGATCTCTCTCTCTTATGTTGACAACTTTATAATTATTTGAAGTGAAAAATGCAACAGAAAGTATATATATTATATATGTCAATATCTATAACAGTTCTATACTATATATGTCCCCTTACAACCACAAAACATCCCTCTCTAATACAGTGGGCAGTGTCATGACTTCAGTAGAAACGGAAGTGGGTCATCAATAATGTCAACAAAACACTAAGAATCCTGCAGTTTGTTGTTTTTCTTTATTTGACCAAGATTTACCAATGTGGTTGGGTTTCCTATTGGTTAGAGAGACTGTCCTTTATCTTCCCGGGTTCAAACCGACACTGACCCTGACCTCTGACCTCACTGGAGGGGGGCAATTGAAAAAGTTATTAATAAAATACATACGACACAACCTCAGAGGGCCATTTATGTGAAATCCATTCAAAAAATGCACTGAGGGGAAATTAATGCCTATGAGGAAAATCCTGAAAAATAAAGCAGTATATGGTTGTTGGTCCGACCTCAATAATCACTATCATATCCTAGGCTGCACACTATCAATGCAATCAACAGCGCTGTGGGAGAAGCACTTGAGCGAGACCAAAAGCGATTGAACTGGTGATAGCAGCTGGCTGGCCTGCGTCACATCAGACAATTGTTGGTCTTTTTTTCTGCTCCGACGGACATTCAGCCATAGCCGTGCTTCATATTGATTTGTGATTTGAGTGTTTGTGATGGTAGGTTAAGATGTGTGTCGTATGACGTAGGTCGCGGCTGTCCTAGTTTCTCAATGTGTGGGTGTACGTATCTGTGTATGTATTTAAGTGTGTGTGTGTATGTGTCCCTTATGTGGTGTGGTGTATTTACGTCCGAGTGAGTCACTGCAACACGCCACGCACCCCGTTTATGAGGCATTACCAATACTGTACTTTGCAATGCAGAAGTGACAAATGCGCTGCTGCCGGAAACATTTCCAGTGGGCTGGAAAATGTTCCTTGATGAATTGGACTGAGAATGGTTTTATGAGTCTCATTACCAAACCAAAACTGTTTGGTAACCAAAAGGAGCAGAGCTGTCTGAGCAGTGTGTGTGTGTGTGTGTGTGTGTGCACGCTCCATCACACTCTGACAGGCCTTGGTAATTATCTGTAGTGAGCAGCACACGACACACTGCCAGCACTGCGCAATCAAGGACCACAGACCTTCTAGTTTAGAGTTGTTTTACACACACACACACACACACACACACACACACACACACACACACACACACACACACCTCAGACAGCTCTGCTCCCGAAACAATATTGGTTTGGTAATGTACCTGCCTCTCTGACATGACAATTAGAGACGCTGGTGGACTGCAGCCCTGTACTGGCAGTCAGAGATCCTCCTTGCAGAACAAGAGTCTTCACTCTTACACCAATTAGGCTACAAAGTTTTGTGGGTTTTCTCTTCTATCTCTTATACTCACGCACACACACTATTTCTCACATGCACACACAACTAACAGCTAACAACTATCCATGATGCCACAATAGTTAAGCAAGTGTTGTTAGCTCTGGTGATTCATGTTTAGAGGGATAGTGCATCGTTTTTCCACACTTTTCATAACCTGCGTGCACATACAGGTAGAAATGTCAACTTTACTAGTCCAAGAAGGTCTTTTAAACTGTTGTTTTTGTCCTTAAATCTCCTCACCCCTGCTGAGACTGACAGCTCATCCTTCTCTACGTCTCTTTCATCTGGACTGCATCATAAATAACAAACACAGCAGCACTGTGGACCTATAGGCCCAACACGGTGGGCGGCTTGATGGATGAGGGCACGGAGCATGTTTGACCCTTCATTCCTGAGTGTGTATGAAACATCCTTGATCAAAGAAAACACAATCTGAAAGGCCCTGGTTGCCTGACCGATGTGTTGCATTTGCTACTCCAGTGACGCTTTTTGTTTATCGAAACCAAAAATTGATTGGGTGCATCTATCTATGCGCCTTTGTAGATACTGAGCTAGGAGGTACCGTTTTTGAGTTTTCTTCTCCCATTCTTGCCTGTAAACAAAGCCATATTTAGATGACAAAACATCTCCAGCTCCAGACGTGATGGAAATATTTCAGACCACACATGACGGCTGTTCCTCTTCAAAGCAGAGGCCAGAGTTGGTGTAGTCGACACACCATGTTTGCCTAATGCCTCTAATGTCTAAACAATAGTCAATGGATGCCGATGGAGACAAGGAGTGAACAGATAAATATTGGTAAACTGGAAGAGATTCAGCATTTCTAGAAATTAGGGCCTTTTAGAAAAACTCTAAATCCATAAAAGGAGATGTCAAAAGTTTTTTAATAGCTGCGAGGAGGCGAACATTTCAGGGAACTGAACTGTAGTAGATGTTAGGGTTTATATGTAGTCATGTTGAAAAGTTTGTGAATCCTTTTTGGAATTTTGACTTTTTACCAAGCAATCCAAACAAAATGCCTTTTCTAAAGTGAAATAAACTGAACCTCCTCTTGCATTAGTTAAACCAAGTAGGTAAGTAGATAATTAAACAAGTAGATACAGAATTGGGTAGAAACTTAACCAATCAAATGTCAGATCTCCATGCAGGTGAAAGCTCGTCTGCAGTTGGGGAAGGTTATAAAGTCACATCAGATTTGGGCTCCATCAGCCCCACCGTGAGACACATAATATACTCATGGAGAGCATTTAACACGACAGCGAAAAGTGGAATATCACCAAGAGCCACAAGAAAATATTGAAACTAGTAAAAAAACAACCCAAGAATAACATCCAGAGATCTACAAGCCTCCACTGCTGCGTATTATGTCATTTTGCATCCGTCAACAATAAGAACACTGAATAGAAATAACATTCATGTAAGAGAAGCCAGGAAGGAACCTCTACTGACTAACAAGAACAAAGCTCTCTGTTTTAACCAGAGACAGACGAGTCCACCTCTGGACCTGGACGACTCAAGATCATTAAGGGAAGCATGAACTCTGAGGGAAAGCAGAGAAGTCCTGGACAGACCTCACTGAGTTGGCCGAGGTCTGTAAGGAGAAGTGGGAGAAGATCCCTCAAGGAAGATGCCAGAGACTGACCAGTGGCTCTAGGAGACGTTTACTCCAAGTCACCGCTGCTAAAGGAGGTTCATGTTATTGGTTGAAGGGTTCACACATTTTTACTCCCGGGGATATCTGAGTTTTGTTTAATAAACCAGTATTGTTAAATAAACTACAAAAGTATATCATATTTATTTGTGGAGGTTTAGATTGTGAAAGATGATTCCTCCATCATATATGAAATAAGGACCACCTGTAGGGTTCACATCTTTCAAGTATGACTGTATTCCAATAAATTGACTGCACTGAGGCTGTTAGTGTATAGAAAGTTTTTTTTACTGTGACTCATTCTTTGCTAATATGCTCGTAGTACTTAGGCTGATAGGTGGTTATATAACAAACGGCAAGAAAGAGAGGACAGTATACCCTTGACTAGAGAAAGGAAAGAAATTGAAATTTATTGATCCTCAAAGGGAAATTGCAGCAGCAGCCAGGAATCGGATAAAAATCGGATAAAAATACAGCAGCACAACATTTATACTAATAAAGAGTTTAAAGAGCATCTTCATGATGATGAGACAGAAACTACACAACTGTGGACGCTCTTTGTAAAGAACAGTACTCCGTGGTTTCTCTCTGCAGTGTGCAAACAGACGACTACAGCTCCAGTAAGCCACATGCAACACTCCATTCAGTCATAATTGGCCGGCACACATAATTTATCATTCCCATTATGCACTTCTCCTCCTTCCTTCCCTCCCTCCTTCCTTCCACCCCTCTCTTCCTTCCTTTTGTTCTACCACAGGTTGCAGAGCGGAATGAATTCATCTTTAATCACACAGATTATGGCGTCTCCCTGTTCTCCATTTCCATTACCGTGCCCAGATGCCTCCCAGTCATCAGTCTTCGGCAGGGCGGAGATGCAGAGCGGACTTATGAGCTATCATAACGCTATCTTGATGGAATTAGAATAAACTGGGGTAGCCGAAGTGACCGGATCGGAGCCAGGCCAGTAACGGTTGGATCAACCTTGAAGTGAGCGGGAGGAGTGATAGAAGATGCCCTTCAAAGAGGGAATACATAAATGTGTTTGTATGGGATATACAGATAGGCCATATGAGATGTATGATATTGTATTACACATAGTTGATTTAGTGACGTCCTTTATGGTCAGATGAGATCAGTAATGACCGGCCAACCCTCTGAGATCACTTGGTATGTAATTGTCCATAGCAGGAGCACCACCCAATCGCGTTTGAGCTAGAGTTGGGTCATTTATCTACGTGTGACTGGTTCGTAACGATCATTTTGGGCCTCAGCCCTCAAACTGAATGTGTCTAAAACTCATCAGTGACTTACTGTCCTCAAAAGGATTCATTTATGGAACGCCTCAACCCCGGGAAAAAAGAAAACGGTGAAATTACGAAAGCCTTAAATGGTGAAGAGTCCTGACTGCAAAGTAACTTGGGGCAATTCTTTTTTCAGAATATTAGCTTTATCAGGTGGACTGCTGAAAAACCACAGCCTCTTTATTATCAAGAGGGGAGTAGTAGCTGGAAATCAACCAGTGCTTCAAAACCACATCAAGCAGGGTCGACACGCGGTCAGCCAGCAGTTTGATGTGGATGTGTTTGAATTCCCTGACTGGCTCGGTGGTGGAGGTGAGCAAGAGTTGTTTGTAATCGCCTCCTTGAAGTGGCCAATAGTGGAAAACTATGATTGCATTGGGCAGCTCCCAGGTATAACTACCTTCAACTGAATGAGTGTGAAGCTGGGCTTGTTGAAAAAGAGATTACATGATCAGTAAATGTAACATTTAATATATATTGGTATGCTATATCTGCGCCCTGACAGCTGTAATCTAAAGTTTCTCTCTCTTTTTTCTCTCTGAAGCATCTCTCTGTTTCAAAACAGAAACCACATTTTCCAAAACAGCCTTCAGAGATATCTATCGTCTGGGTGCAGCAGTAGAGGATAACTAGTGTAACAGTGAAACAGAGTAATGTTGTTATAAAAAACAACTCAAGGCCACAATGGGATGTTACAGTCTGCACAAATAAGCAAAATAATAATTCTCTTTCAGTCGTCTGCAGCTGTTCCCGCTACGCTACCATTCCCCCGAACAATGGACCAGTCGGCCATCTTTAATTAGCTCTGGGGTTGATTTACACAAACACAATGGACACACCAGGCACTGCCTTGGTGGCTTGTCAGTGGCTCCCTGTTTGGAGAGTGTGGGGGTTGTCATGACAAACGATGTGTGAACACAGCCATCGGACAGGTGTGTGTGTGTGTGTGTGTGTGTGTGTGTGTGTGTGTGTGTGTGTGTGTGTGTGTGTGTGTGTGTGTGTGTGTGTCAGTCAGGTGGCAAATGTGTGCACACTATGTGTATGTGTCAATGGAGAGGCTGTGTTGTATCACCACACGAACCAGTTTGGTAACGTGAGTGTCAAGGGCCAAAAAATGACAGGTGTGCGTGTGTGTGTGTGTGTGTGTGCGTGTGTGTGTGTGTGTGTGTGTGTGTGTGTGTGTGTGTGTGTGTGTGTGTGTGTGTGTGTGTGTGTGTTTTGTTGGACAGGTGGACCAACACCTGGTCCACACGGCATCATGCTGCGTGACCCCCACCATGTCAGTGCTATCACCAATGGGACAGCACTAACACATGGTCCTCATAGTATACTGTAAGAGTGGACCTGGCCTGTATATCACTCTGGATTGATATTATTGATTGATATCTGTTCAGTGAGTGTGACACACACACACACACACACACACACACACACGTCTCAATTAGTTCCAATTTGCCCAAAATAACTCGTATTGACTTTGGATTTACATTCAATTCCATTTTGACTCCCTGAAATGAAATCCCTGCCTCCAAAACATCCAGTCAACTCTACTAATTGTCCCAGTGATTGGATTTCCAAACGACTGCCTTGGAAGGACCTTGTGAGGTTAAAGCCAGTGGAGGGAGGACTCCCAGGCCTAATTGACTGTGTAAAGAAAACGACTTCATGTTGAATTTATTTCAGGCTATCATCAGAATTTTATGGCACAATTTTCTTTATGGTGTAAGAAGACGCAACTTGCATCGATTAAATGGGCATCTTGTCCTCAAATGACTCCAGACCTCCTTAAATTAGATTTTCACCAAAGAGAGAAGAGATAATGTTGGATAACTTTCTTTATTAGGCTTTTTGTATCAATGCCAGACATTAGTGAAGTTGTGACAGAGGCCCACAGCATTGAAGCTGCTGAAAACAGGAGGCCTGCTGGTTAGAGACACTGGGAGATCTCCAAAACCACCCCGATGTGTCGAGCCTCTCTTTAAGCGTCCTTGAGGCCTGGCTGCCCCTGGACTCTGACTCCTCTGATGAGTACATGCATATCTCAGAGGGAGATAGTAGAGATAGTAGAGCAAGAAAATTTGAGTAAAAGCGAGCGTCGCACCCTTTACTCAAAGCAAAACATGTCTTGTGGCTGCATTACACCCTTTTTTTTAGCAGTGCTGAAGAGTTTTAGGGTGGATTTGTCCTTTATTGGAGTCGTCAATACACAGAGTGAGATTTCTGATTCCACTGTGTGTGATATGGCAGGGGAGGGCTGTCAGTTCCTAGAAAATGGGAAATACATGTGACATAAACCTAAATCAGACTTCTATGGCATAGCTGAGTTGAGTGAAGGTGTAATAGATGGTGAGGGTGATTTCACTTTCTGTTTTCTACAAAAAATGAGACGATTGCTGCTTCATTCTCACTGGCTTGACAATATACTTTGTTTTTAGTTTGCCAAACACACACACGTGCACACAAAAACACACACACACACACACACACACACACACACGAGCCAGCCATGCCAGGTGAGAGAAAACGGAACAGCGCTCATTCCCCCCCCACCCCCTTCTATGATCTCTGATAACAAATGACACCATTATTTCTCCTCTGCGAGGCTCATGTCGGTGTCCCACTTAGTGTTTGGATACTGCTGAGGTAGGCAACACACACACGCACACACACACACACACCCCCACACACACACTCACACACACCTCCTCCTCTCACCCAGTCGGTGAGGCGTTGAGCTGCGTAAGAGGGTGGAGTAGAGACCCCCAGCTCATGCATCTTCCAAGGCATCCTGCAAATGTGATATCCCAAGTTCCTGCCTCCTATGTGCTTGTGTGTGTGTGTGTGTGTGTGTGTGTGTGTGTGTGTGTGTGTGTGTGTGTGTGTGTGTGTGTGTGTGAAAGAGAGTGAGCGTGTGTGTGAGTGTGTGTGTGTCACTGTGTGTGTACAGAGGCCCCTGACTGTGGGCCAGGTGCTCCTAATTCTCAATGTGACGTACAACAACGTGACATCAGTGCTATATATGGTCATGTTGCATGTCCTTGTATGAGTGTGTGTATGTGTGTGTGTGTGTGTGTGTGTGTGTGTGTGTGTGTGTATATTTATCTAGGGAAGGTTGAGCACATTTGCTCTTTTTCAGTAACACGCTGCTTCACACTTAGATGTACAGCGTGTTCTCCTGTAGGTTACAGTAGGTGGCTTGCTTAAGGCAAGTGTGTGTGTGTGTGTGTGTGTGTGTGTGTGTGTGTGTGTGTGATCAAGAGACTAATGACACTACTCTGAACAAACTAGGTTCAGAGGTGACACAGCAGAGCGTCATACTTGGAGCACAAACATAGATCAGCCTCTTGGCAGTACAGTAAAAGCGACGACCTGATACAAGCCTTTTTCACTGACTCAACTTTGTATTCTGAGTATCCGGTGATTGCTCAACCTTGGGAAGCGTTCTGTCACCCTAAATGGCCCCCATCACTCAATGGCTCTATAGCTAATAATAAATAAATAAATAAAGTATATAAAACCCCTTTCGCCTTTGACGGCTAAAATCGGTTTTCAGGCAGCGACAGACGGGAGGGGACTTGCTGAGGCAGAGGAGTGATACGCAATGCACAGCGCCCCAAGGACAGGCGAAGGACGACCCCGACACTCCCTCCACCCTCGGTGATGAGGTCCGCGGTGAAAGGAGGCGGAGATGTGAGAAAAAGGAGAAAGCGATAACGAACCGGTCCCCGAGTGAAGGATAACCGCTATCTCTGGGGACGGGAGGGAGGGAGGGAGGAAGAGGGGTATGGAGGGTGAAGGAGACAGGATGTGAGGTGAGGTGAAGGGCAAGGCTTGGCCGAGGGCGAGGGGCAGGGCTGGGGACACATGAGGGTGGACACCGCCAGGAGCAGAGTGGCGCGGCGTGAAGTGACAACGTTAAAACCGGTTGGTTTATTTGAACATTCGTTAGAGAAGCAGGTTTGGTGAATTGGAGATCTGGCTTGAATCTCCAGACTGGCTGGGAAGATGAATGAGTAACACTCTCCTCTGCTTCAGTAACTACCGTCAAGGTGCCCTTGAGCAAAGCACTTAACCCCCAACTGCTCTAGGGAAGCTGCTCAGTGGCCAGCGGTAGAGGACTGTGGTTGTACTGGGCAGCTCCCAGTGCGTTGCTGGAAAAAAACATGCTCAGTTGACTTTCCCTTAATGAGTAAATGAAACACTGGAAGAGAAAACGTGATGGACGGAGACAACAACATTGATTGAATGTTTCACAAATCCAAGACAGACATGCAAGCTGAAAATAGGTCAATAAATAAATGAATCAAAGTAAATAAAACAAACAGGAACAATAAGGAAATGATGTATGAAACAAAGTCAGTACTCAAATGAGAGTGGAAAATTAACAGCTGTGAAAATGGAGCAAAAAACAGAAAAAGAGTGAAACAAAACTGGGCCAGTGATGAAGTTATTTTGTAGATGGATTCTGTAAGATTCTGTAAGCAGGATGAGATTCAACAGAGGAGAAAATGCTGCCCCCAATATATATATTTTTTGCTGTGAATTTGAAACCAGCTCATGATTCCTGCTGCAAATTCCTTCATCACTCTCCGATGAATCTAATAAATACAACGGAAATAACTATAAATAAAGAAACACGGTTGGATGGCAAAGGCTGTGGAGTTGAAGGAGAAGTTGAGGTATGGGATTAATTATGTGTTTGTGCATATGTATAAATGTTAATCAAACATAGACTCCCCTGACTCAGTTAGAACTACATAATACCTATTGGCCAGAGAGTGCTCACTTATTGGTCTATATGGGAATCCCTCTAGACTGTATGTTGTTGAGGTACAACAATAAGAGCAGAACAGATACAGCAAAAAGGACTTGCATGTCTCTGTCTGCCTGGATGAAGCTGTCTGCCCACAGCATTAATATAGAAAACAAATGTATAGCCATACCACATATTATTAAATGTCAATATCAATATGATAACATGATCATGGCATTAGAAATCGAATCCACCAATCCTGACAGCCTGAACATTCACATTATGACATCACAAAGAACATTCTATAGAACTCCATCATGTTGCAGAGTTTCTGATCTCAGAGCCAAAATCACAAACAAGAAGACCTGAAACAGCGACACTTGAACTGCCTTTGACTATACTTCTTTGTGACTGTAGAAATGAGCCCCAACCTTTCTTTAAATCCAGCGTATGGTGAGTTTTCAACATGTTTATACGTGTTTAATAAACTAACAACAAAAGGAGCAAAACAAATCAGAATACAACTGGGTGTGTGTGGCCCATCGAGCCACGTCTTCACTGGTGATGAACTAACTCTCTTTTTCTTCTTTTAGTCTGGTACTTTGAACATCCCTGGGAGAACCAACTACCGGTCATGTTCTCTGAGAGTGAGGTAGAAGATGAATCTCCTGAGGTGAGCGATGAAGAGAACCCTCCATCAAACTCATCCTCAGAGTCTATAGAGGAGGAGGAGGAGGAGGAGTTAGTGGAGAATCGTCTGACCCCACCTATCATCATCACCTCTGAAAACTATGATGCTGATGATGAAGATGAGGATGAGGAGCTAGCTCCGCTAGAGTTTGATCTGGACTCTGATCTGGACTCTCCCAACCCTGTTGTGAGCTGGAGGCTCCCCAGTCCCATGGCTGGACCCAGCAGAGGAATCTTCTCTGGACTGGCCAGAGTCTCCAATAAGAGAAGCAGGGAGGAGGAGGAGGAGGATGATGAAGAGGAGGATGAGGAGCTAGCTCCGCTATTGTTTGATCTGGACTCTGACACAGAGTCACCCAACCCTGTTGTGAGCTGGAGGCTCCCCAGTCCCGTGGCTGGACCCAGCAGTGGAATCTTCTCTGGACTGACCAGAGTCTCCTGTAAGAGGAGCAGGGAGGAGGAGGAGGATGGTGATGAAGAGGAGGTGATGCCCTCCTTCTCCAGTACTGGACCCAAGAAGAGGCCCAAAGTCACTGATCTGGACTCTCACAACCTTGTTGTGAGCTGGGAGTCCCCCATTCCCATGTCTGGACCCAGCAGAGGAATCTGCTCTGGACTGGCCAGTCTCCAGGAAGAGGAGCAGGGAGGAGGAGGAGGAGGAGGAGGATGAAGACTGCTTCTCTAAGAGACACTGCTACATGGACATCTCTGGCTACAAAGATGCTACATGTTGAATTGTGATTTAATATTTGACGTTATGGATGTTTAATGTTTGTTATTTATCATAAATGAGTGAAAACTCAAGCTGCATGTTGTGTGACATTGATTCAGATTGGAGGATGAGTGGAAGTGTGATCTTCCTTCTTCACCTATATAACTATACAACTAGAAATAAGAAACACGCTTGGATGGCAAAGGCTGTGGACTTGAAGGAGAAGTTGAGGTATGGGATTAAGGAGTGAGAAATGCTTGCGGCTGGGAGGTTCACACACACACACACACACACACACACACACACACACAAAATGCCTAGATCACTTAATTAATGAGCATCTCCCCAGAGGGACCATGGCGGATTGGAGCAATATTCAGAGGACAGTGAATGATTTAGCGTGGAAATAAAAGGGGGGTCAGACAAGCCCGTCCCTCGGCGGTTCCAGAAGTACAGTATATCTTCTACGCTCATAGCCTTCGGTGCTAATTACATTAGCCACAAGGTTTTTACTGTGCAGCAGAGCGCCCCTTCTCCGAGATGGTAAAACAGTTGCATACGGTACGGTTACTGCGTTAATAAATGCAGCTGTTTTCTGATCTTGTTGTGTTGATGATGTTTTCTATCTTTCGCAATGTGATCCTCTGGTCTGAGCCCTGTGGTAATATAGAAAGTCTTTGCTGGGAAGGTTGAGTGGCAAGGCAACATGGACCACGGGTTAGACAGGGGACGAGGCTGACTGATGAATGCGTGTAGGCTGGGAGTAGAGGGCTTAGTCCTGCGGGAGTTGAAGGCCAGGGAAATACTGCAGGGCGTCAGGGAATCAAGGACTGCAGCAGCATTAGGAGTGGGTGTATATTAAGGCTGCGATGAAGCTAAAATGGGAGCGAGGCGCAAAGGACCAAGGACTGAAGTAAATATACCAATGAGTAAAGGCACCGTGTTGTACTGCTTTTATCAAGGGTGCGTGGTTTTTGGGGGTGTGGAGGGCGACCCGACCGCTAGGCTGGGTCACACTAGACAATTTATCACCATTTCTAAGCGTTAAATGGTCGAGTGGACTATCCCAACTGTTGGGGTGAGTCGTGGTTTCCGGGGGTGCACTCGGGACGGACGGTCGGTGCAGATTATTCTATAGTGTGAATGGGTTTAAACCTGGAAAAATAAAAAGTTTGATAGACTGGGTGTGGAGGACCCTGCACCAGGGACTGGTCAATTCCGTTTGAAGAAGAAGAAAATTGTCCAAAAAAAAAGACACATTTCTACTTATCACACTAGGAGGTAGAGGGAATGTGCCGGTGTGTGCACACATGCTGGTGTGTACTCACGAGTGCGTGTGCATGTGTTTGCATGCATCAATGGGCAAGGGTGTGTGGGAGGGTATAGGGGTGCGTTCAAGGCCAGAGCAAGGCGACATTGCGTTCCTCATCTGTTGCACAGCTTAGAAAGGTCAAGGCTGATTGTGTGTCAGAGGCTAAATAACAAAAGGCACCACAGATGATATTTAGAGAAGTCATCAACAAGGGAGTGTGTGTGTGATGTGATGTATGTGATGAAGCTGCCGGTCCCAATGAGTTTAACCACACACACACACACACACACACACAGTCAACTAACTCCACCATGTCTTCCAACTGCCCAGTCTTTACCATGCATCTCAGGTCCAGCTGCCTCGTTATTTCACCATCAACCTCTAGAAATTATTGCTACTGGCTAACCTGCTAGCAACTGTTTACGCCACCTGACCGCCATGTTTCATTACAGCAGCAGCGACGACACAATGACTCACCTTTCTCATTAGTCTGGTGTGTGTGTGTGTGTGTGTGTGTGTGTGTGTGTGTGTGTGTGTGTGTGTGACACACAAACCCCGTACCACACTGTATAGTCACAGTCCACACACACACACACACACACACACACACACACACAGAGGCCCTTTAATTAATGAACACTTTCCTTATTCATCAAACTGCTTAAATCAGCCCAGTTGGTTTGGGGGTCAGATCTCTACAGATAAAGTCCAACAGCAGTGTGTGTGTGTGTGTGTGTGTGTGTGTGTGTGTGTGTGTGTGTGGACTGTGACTATACAGTAGTGTGGTATGGGGTTTGTGTGTCTGTATGTGTGTGTAGGTGCATGAGTGCCCTCGCCCTCAGGGTGACAACAGACACAACACCACAACCAACTAATCTCAACTAACGAAAGAAAAGAAGAACAAAACCTTTCTATTTTACTGACGGAACAAATGAAGAGTCCTCAAGAGTGAAACCATATCCTTCATCTGCAGCATTAAACACTCAAATAAATAGATTTATCTTTGTACTTTTGCATGGAATGCTGTATATGCTCTACCGTACATGCACACGTGCACACACACACACACACACATACACACATACACCCACACACACACACACACACAGACAGATGGGATTTGACAGTTCACTTTGCGTGCCACACCAGGTGGGGATGACCTTTTAAGACAGCTGGCAAAGAGAGGGAGAGAGAGAGAGAGAAAGGAAGAAAGAGAGACATAAAGAGAGAGAAAGAAAAAGCAAGACTCCCACAGAGAGCTGGTGAGACTGTGAGGGATTTGCTCTTTTAAACTGTGAAATGGTGGTCTTTTAGAAATACCACAGGATGCTACAGTGTCGCTGCTCAAAGCCAATCTACTGGACAGAGAACAGAGACTTTCAATCTCGTTGCTCTGTCATTGTTTATACTGACGTTCTGTTCAGCTCGTTTCACTGCAGTCCTTCATCAGGACATCAACCAGGCAGATTTCACAAGCCGACACGGATCATCTTCTAGGTGCTACGTCATCAATGGTAAATGGTAAATGGACTGCATTTATATAGCGCTTTTATCCAAAGCGCTTTACAGTATATGCCTCTCATTCACCCATTCACACTCACACTCACACACCGATGGCAGTGAGCTACCATGCAAGGTGCTGGCCTGACCAGCGGGAGCAATTTGGGGTTCAGTGTCTTGCCCAAGGACACTTCGACATGTGGACTGGAGGAGCCGGGGATCGAACCTACGATCGTTGATTGGAGGCCGACCCGCTCTACCTCCTGAGCCACAGCCGCCCAATCAATGAATCATTACCACGTTCATTTTGAGGCATTACTGAGAAGCCTGCTAGCCTCCACATTGCATTTTACATTGTGTTTCCACCAGTCGGATTTGGCAGGAAATCTGCTGGATTGCTTTATGGCACAAAGGGGACAAAACAGGAACCATTTTTACTTTATTCCAGTTCTGCTATTCTTACTTCATAGTTTCCACGTTAGCTTACCTTGTCAGAATGCATACTGGTTGTTATCGGCTCATATCCTTCTTCTTGCTCTTCTTACTCAAAACCAACACCGGGGAGAGGGACAAGCAGTAGTCCTTAGTATACTGATTCAATACAGACTGGCTATTTAGCAATGTGACTGGTAAAAGTGAGTTTATTAGTGCTGATTTCAAGCCCTGAACCAGAGAGCTTTGGGTTTTGAGGCGATTGATTTTCTGTTCAGCACCATGTTTAGGATGTGTGTGTTTTTGCTTGCATCGTCGTTTAAACCTTCTCCTAATACAAAGTCCATGACGGGGGAATAAAAAGTGCTCCCACCAGCCAAACCTTTAACACTCACATTTCTGTGGAATCACATTTGGGGTACCGTGGTATGATCTTGAAGTGCAATATTTCAGAGTGCTGATGATCACAACATTGTTCATCACATTGCCTGTCCTTCCCCAGTTTGGCCCCCTGCCATAACAGAGTCAACGAGGGCTTTCTGCAGTCTCATGGGATACAATTACAGTATGCTAAAAACACAAACACTGATCTGTAATTATATTTCTATATCGTCAGTAACAACCTCATTGATATGTACAGTATGAGGGCGTTTTCGTCTCCTGACCAAGGTCCGGACCAAGGTTCATGTTTTTGTTACATTGTATACATTTGATCCGGTTAGTTTTGGTTTCACATTGCAATTTTGCGAGCGCACCTTTGGATGACATACCTACGCCCTGTCGTCATCACCTACGTGGGCTGCGTCTCCCTATACTTGACATTGATTGGTTTGTAGAGGGGCGTGCGTCTGACGTCGGCGCGTTGTCAATTCAGCGGATAGCCTTTTCCGTTTGAATGAAATGAATGAACAGATTCATTTCGTTGCCACTATACAGTCCCTCCAGGATGTTACGATCGCAATAATTAACGCAAATTAAACTAATTGCCTGAATACTTACAAGAGCTTCCATTTTGCCAAAAAATACCCCGCAATATTCCCGCATAAAACGGTCAAATTGGCACAATGCTTCCACATTAATACTCCTACATGTTCGGGAGGTTGTTTTTTTTATTTAAATATGCAATTTGCACCATTTGCTTTCTTGTTATCCTGAGCCTTTGATAGGACAATGCCGGAGTGGCCAATCGGGACGAATCCCGGTGGGCCGGTGGGTCTTTGGGCCGGTTGGACGGGCCGCACCGCGGTGTAGCCTAATCATTTTATAAACTGTTCAAGTTGATTTGCTGCTAACAGGCCGGTGACTAGTTAGATGTGCGTTCTCAGCTCCGGACATCTCTCTCCTTTTCTCTGTGTCAAACTGGCAGCACTGACAGACCTGACAGATTAGAGCGGGACGGGAACGTGACGGGTCAACTAATGATGTGATGGCAAATTGTAGATATGCTGCATTGCAACCTAAAGGGAAAAAACAAACACAAATAATGTAAAGAAAACTAGGATTAAAAAGGAATGAAATACAAAGAAAGGCACTAGACAGAAATCATGTGTAGTATAGTTTTCAGCCTGCGGCCCCGGGAGATATTAATGTGTTACGATTACTAGTGGGCAGTTTACAATGTTTTGGGGAGGATGGGGGGCTCGACATTTTCATCGATTCCTGCTGTTTTACCACAAGATACCACGAAAAATATCCCAAATTGCATCGCAATTTTTTATAAAAGCCGCTGCAAATTCAATCATATTGGGCCGCAATAATCAGGAAAAAAAACTCTGCGAAGTCCTGGTGGGACTGACTATAGTATTATTATTATTATGGCATTACTACCAGCAGCACCAACTTCAAGCGCAGTATTCAAGACTAGTTTGAATCCGCCAAATGAACGTCCTCGTCATGCAAAAATTATATCGTCGCCGACGATACCCTGCCTCAACTTCCTGTAATTGGTCCGAAAGTTCGAACCATCCAAAAAAGTGTTTTCACACTGCAAACGAACCGAACCTTGGTTCAGTTTGATCCGGACCGAGACCACCTCTTTTGGTCGGACCAAATTCTGGTCCTTTGGTCCGGACCATGGTCCGAGGCACCTTTCACACCTGCCATTTTGGTTCGGACCAAACTGAAAAGTCCGAAGGTCCGGACCAAACAAGGTAGGTGTGAAAGCACCCTGACAGGGAGGGAAGCCAAATGATTCAGAGGTCTCGTTCTAATGTCCTCAGTGATTTCTCTGATAAAGTGGGGACAGAGAGCCCAGGCCATGCATGCTAAGCAGTGTCGTGATTGAGGCGTAGTGGGAGATTCATTGATAATGTAACTCTCCTTGGGGAATTGGCTGTGCAATGCACAACCCTCAAGTTTTACTTTCTACTTTCCACGTAAGTGGATAATGATACAGCGTATATGAACTGAGAACAAGACAAAGTCAAATGCAAGGGACAACTACAGCTGTATAGGATGCGACTACGATAACGTAGTGAGCTAAATCCATGAATCGAAGGGCATTGCGAAATATTATGGTGCATGAAATTAAAGAGGTTAGCTTCAAAGAGATGTCTTTCAAGAGCTCCATTTACAATGTAGGTTCTCCAAACCTCAACAGCACAATCATTTTCCAAGGGCAACAGGGCGACACAGCCCTTAAACCAGAAGGGCTCAGGGTTCAGTACCTTTTGGCACTGGGTTCAAGCCCCTGTGTCGGCAAGCATCTGACCTGCTGAAGTGGCCATGAGCTTTTCTGAAGCTGACCCCGGCCTCCCTGTGGAGGGATCAATACAGCATCACAGGAAAGAACACACATTTCCAACTAAGTTAAGAAACATTTGTCACCAAGAGCATTCCTTCATGCATCTGAAACCTGTCTGGCCTGTAAATACATTTAAGATTTTATTTTGGCAAGATTCTTCTTTCATATGGAAGACAAACATACAAACAAATGAAAAATCTCAACAATTTCTTGAAGGAGCGTACACAAGCGCAGCATGCTACTGCTTGACGCACGTCTACATCAGAGCCATTTGAGAACTTTTGACCTTACAGCCAAGTATGCACTTAGTGTAAGTTCTCCAGCTAAAAATAGTGAGGATTAAACGTGCCAAATCTTCTTTAAACTGTCCCAGTTGGTCAGCAATGCTGTGGAAACCAGGAGCACACGCAGCAAACCTTTTGGAAAATATACAGTGAGCTCCCTAAGAATGTGGCAGGCAATACTTCATACTGTCATTGTTCAGGATATGAAATGACTCAGTGACTACGAGGTGAAATAGCACAATGTCAGCTTTAATTTGTATTTTCTGCCTTAATAGTTGCAGTCATACCATTTGATTAGCGAACTACAGCTCTTTGCACACACAATGGTATTTGGAAAAAAGGGGAATTCCCACTAAATGTAAGTGGAAGTTAAATCAATAAGGGATTACACTGCAGCTTCCACCTGGATTCACCTGTCAAGAGCTGGCGTTTCAAATACTTTGCACACTCTGTCTACTTGTGTAAATATGAGATGAAATGAAACTACCGGGACATGGAGGAAATGGAAATGAAGCATATCTCAAATCTATTAAGATATATAATACCGCAGCTGTTGCAAAGGGACGTGGAAGGTATTGGAATCATGTAGACAAAGACACCCGTCAGGACTGACAGCTCCAATAAGCTTGGGTTGTGACAGCTAAGACAGGAGCTCCCAAAGGACATCACACACACACACACACACACACACACACACACATGACATGCAGTTCATTAATAAGGGGTTCCTTAGGTGTCCACAGAGCTAATGGTGGTCCAGAGGGCTAATAGAAGGAATGGACAGCCATAACACATGACAGAGGAGACGTAACCTCTGGGCGAAACAAATATCCAGATGCCTTGGCTAAACTGCATTGTCATCATGTCACTCTCACTCTCCTTCTTGCTTTTTGG
>JAXDDX010000012.1:2195000-2252500 GCA_034670405.1 Hoplostethus atlanticus | reverse complement strand
ATGAGAGGTGAGAGGACAAGAGGAGAGGGGAAAAGAGCAAAAATAATACAAGAGAGGTGAAGAAAAGAGAGAAAGAGGTGCCACCGAGGGAGGTTTGAGGAGAAAGGGGGAGAGCTGAAGGAGGCATAGACAGAGTGGGTGAAGGTGTGGGAGCAGACTGTCTGGCCTTGTACACTCCTCTCATCCTTCATCTGTCGCTCTTTGACCTTTCACTTCTCTGTCTCCCTCCTTCTCTCTTTATGGCTTTCCCTAACTTCTCCCCCCTTCCTTCTCTCCTCTCCGTCCCTGGCACTAACTCACTTCTTCCTTCCTTCCTTTCATTCTTCAGCAGGTTTAGCAGGTTTTCTTTCTTCACTTCTTCCTTCCTTCCTTTCGTTTTTTAGCAGGTTTTCTTTCTTCACTTCTTCCTTCCTTCCTTCTTTCCTTCCTTCCTCACCATGGTTTCCTCCTCTCTCTCTTTCTTTCTCTCACAGTGCCACATGTGAACGATGCCACCCTCCTTTCAAATGACGTTACTGATCACACCTCCTGTTTCTCAGTGTGTGTGTGTGTGTGTGTGTGTGTGTGAGATTTCACCAGTGGTGGTGAAAGGCAATCAGCCAGACTAAGCGGAGAAGCCTCCCCTGCCTGGGTGAAAATTAGAGCTGGACAGCTTAGCCAGTGACAACTCAACACCGTATGAACACACACACACACACACACACACACACACACACACACACACACACCTGGTTCTGGTTGAAAGTGGATGGGAGTGAATTGAAATGACAAATAAGGTTTTCACGTTAAAGAACAACTACCACATGGATGTTTTGTGCAAGCTGAAGCCTGCTAGCCAACAGTACAGTAGATGTGCTTGTGTCACCTCTTAACTTTTGTTTTGTTTTGTTTTGTTTTTATTTATTTTATTTTTCAGGAATGGTGTGAGAGACGCCAGCTAAATAAATGACACACTTAGGAAGCGTTTCCGTTCCAAGGCCGGAGTTTGATACTGAATATATATTATGGAAAATGAGACTTTCCGAAGTTACCAAGACATAGTCGGGTAGAACGAGAGAGTTAACAGATTTAACGTCTCTGGCCAGCATTGAAAAATTATCCACTTCACCACCTTAAATCAATCATGATCACCCTAAACCTCCCACAGAGCAGTGTTATCGCGTTGTTTCAAGGATACACACACACACACACACACCAAACAGCACCAAAACTCACTTCAAACTAAGGTGATATAGAGCGTTACAAACTAAATCGATGTGTCTCTTTAATGTTTTTTGAATGGGACGGCTATCAGCAAATATAGATGAGTCTGATATAGATTAGCTGCTTGAGGATGAGCTCATTTGTTCAGGAGGGACAACATTTTCAAAGTCACTCTCTGGGCTCCGACTGCATGCTGCTGCTTTAATGTAGAGACGCTTGATTTCATTACAATACGTCATTTGGACGGTTTCCTGTAGGAACTGTGTCTCTCCCAATGCATTTGGTTTGACTGGAATAGACAGATGACATCGTCTGCCAAGTGCAGAGAGTGAATCACGACCCCGAGGCTTGAGTTTCACTGTTTTACTCTATCTTTTGGGGAGATACAAGGTTGCTTGAAGACACTGACAACATGCTTTCCTCCTTTCCTTCTGTGTGCGTCATTGGGCTCACATGGAGGAGACACTCAATCAGTTTGAGGTACTGAGGCAGAGCCACTGAGCGGGCGGCTAAATTACAGTCCTGCAGGATGAGTGCTTCATGTGCTCCACATCTATACTCTCTTCCAGCCCATTTAACTGACAGCACCAAGCGCCGGGACTCCTTGGCACATCCTCTGCAAAAAAAAAGTGACATCACATTCTGGATTTGATAAATACTGGAGGGTGTGGAGGCAAAATACTGTCAGAAATAAGGAGAGGGGAAGCACTTGTAATGCATGTGCACTCTTCTGCAGGCCAGCTTGAATACATATTCTTGTCTTTGCCTTAGAAGTGGTTCCCTCCTTTTGTTTTTAACAGATGTATCCATTGTACAAGTTCCAGTTTTTATTGCATGCTTGCTGAACTTCTGCTGCAATTTGGACTCATGCCCGGGAATTTTTTCAAAATTCAAGTTTTGCGCTTTTAGCAGCTGTACGAAGGTATGCACATTGGTCTGGTAACTAATTGGCACTAGAGGCACTAGAGGTTAAAATAAACCACTTTGATTCTACTGTATAATGTTCAAGATAGACTTTCCTGCAGTAGTGATAGTAGTAGGATATATAGCATGCAGGATGAAAACAGGGTGGACTGCAAAATGTATGGTGAGTTCTTATTGAACCATTAACACCTGCAGGTTTCTTTAAAACCATCCGCGGACGGCAACATCAGCTGCAGCAGACACACGAGGCTGCTGGGTAAATTAGTCTTCTCCAGGTGGAACGAATCATCTTCTTGGTTTTGGAGACCTAAAATCATCTCGTTTCTGTCCTACGCTTTGGGACTTTGCCACAAGTGCATCTCTCACCAAAACAACCGCCGTGTCACATAAGAGCCCCGCCCCCCCCTGGCACATGTGGCACTGCTAAAAATACCTGCTTCTGAATCATTCACGCCACACTATTTAGAGAGCTCATGCATACTCATGACCCAATGCAAATATGTACCATCAGACTTTCCATTAATGGGATAACAGGGGGCTGCAGCCAGAGCAGCAGATATGAAGGCAGCTGTGGCATTCTGGGAAAACGACGGTCCTCTGTTATACGTTTAGCCTTGTCGTGGTTTTAATGGAGAGTGTTGCAGCTGTTTTCCCTGATGCATCTTTTAAGGTTTTAAGGTTGTTCTGTTTTTTTCCTTCCAGTCAGACAGGTTTTGAAACCCATTGAGCTGGTTGCCTGGTGTCTTTACCAGAGGATCACAGGTTTGATCCCCACAGCAAGGTCTTCGTCAAGATGTCTTCGTCAAGACGCTTGCTCTGGATAAGAGCATCAGATAAATGACTGAAATATAAAAACATCTGATCATGCTTTAAATGATCTATGGGTAACGCAGATGGGAAATATTTCCTTTAGTGTGTGTTTTTGTTGTTTCATCTTGTTTGATGTTGTTTACCTGTAAGTCCTTTGGAAATGTAAAATTGAAAAATACCTTAATGACTGTCATTAATTTTGAAAATGCCACACACATTATAATGAGAAAATACTTCTGGCACTTTGTTGATTTGAAACCCTCCATCTGCATGATTCCACTGAAGAAGACCATCACTATTATTCATAGTCAAAAAACAGGGAACAAACCATACCACACCAACAGACCTCCACCATATAAATGATGCAGGACGACTGGAAACCATTTTGCTGTGTGACCATTTAAACTGTCATGTGAAAACTTCAATGTATTAAAGTCGATGTGCTTACTGATATTTCTTTGCCCTTTACTGCCTCAGTTCACCCTGTTACGTTACAGTAGGACTGTCACGGTCTCCACCGTGCCCCCTGTGTTTCCCCATGTGTCTCTACCTGTCTGTCCCTGTCTGTGTGTGTATGTGTCGGCGGGCGTGGCTCCAGTCTCCGGCTCCTCCCTGCATCATCACCTCATCCCGATCACCTGCTCTACCCCGCACACCTGCTATCCATCAAGTCATCACCACCAGTATAAAAACCCCGGCCTTGCATCCACTCATCGCCAGATCGTTATTCAGCCAGTGTGGTACAGCTCGTTCCCGGCCCTTGTATTTCGGACTAAAGCCTTGACTACCTGTGTGTTTGTGTGTTAACCCTGATCTCTTCTCATCCCAAGATCTCCACCCGTACCCAGCCATACCGCATTCCTCCCTGCCTGTCTACCTGCTCTTCCTCTGCCTGCCACGTTCACCACCAGTCCCTCCGGCTCCCCCTGCTTCCGCCTCCAGCCCTGTCCACTACCTCCGCTCCTGTCTACCTCCCCCGGTTTTCTCTTCATAATAAACCTTTGTTCATCCTCCCTCTGAGTTTCGGTTCTGCTTTTGGGTCCCACCTGGGACACCGTAACAAGGACAGCCAGCCGGAAAGGCACACAGTGTTCAGCGCACACACACACACACACACACACACACCACTCTCTTACTCATAGATTATGCACTTATACATCACCACAAATTCTTATAGAGCAGAGGATGTACATGCATACACACACACCGTACAGTAGTTCAGGATGTGACACATTGTCCCTGCCGTCTCTGCAGAGCTCTGCTTCTCCCATTAAAGAAACACACCGAACCTACATTGCACTTAACGTAATACGATTCTCCAATGGCTCTGTGATAAACAGACTACATACTCTAGCTGAATGGACGCCCTGTATTCCTGCAGCTCAGGACTCATTCAGCAGCAGTGGTTGATAATGCAGACTATGGGATATAATTGACTTTAAACCATTAAAATGACAATAAAATAACTAATACTGATGATTTAAGTGGTGGTTAGTACTCCTGAAATATACTGGAGAAAGAGAGGTTAAAGTCTCAGTGCCTCAGCGGGGGAGAGGACGGGCTCAGAAAAACTAACCACAAAAAAACGATTAAATTAAGATTTATTTTTGCCATCTAATCCAAACTTTCTCCACCAGACTGCTCAGTGAGAGCATCAGTGGAACATTTGTGAGACTGTCACCCCAATTGTTAGACCTTTCATGTGCAGCCTAATTGAGGCTAAATCCTGTCAAAACCCCATAGCGTCGCGTCCACTCCGATCTTGCGCTCTGCTCCTAATTTGGGACTGGACCCCAAACCTCTCTGTCTTCACACGGCCACTGGGGAGGAACTCCACCGTAGAGCCAATTACCAGCAGAGTCCCTGAATGCCACACCGAGGTCTGACTGTCTGTCCTTACGTTCAACATTTAATTAAGACAACAACAACAGAGCATGAAGTCAAATAAATAAGAGCTGGTGTTCGATAAGCTGGCAGCTCTCAGATAAACACGGGAGCTGAACAGTCTTTCATTCTCCAACCCTCCTGACAAGTTGAACAAGTTGAACAATGATTTTGTTTCAGTGCAGTTACTAATGTTGAATGTGATTCACAAGGTGTAATAAAGCATCAATGACGTCATGACCACATGATGAGTCCATCACAATCACAACAATATGTGCATAATACACGTATGACACCTAACAGCGCTCCCCAACTAAAGTGCAACTATTTTTGTAATCCCTTTACATGTCATCCTTCCCTCCCCAAACCTGCTGAGCCAGCCTGGGAACTATGAACAACTATTCACCAGCTCTGCTATGCCACAAAATCAAAATGACACCAATGACTCTCCAAACCACATTCAGTAGAAACAGCAGAATACTCCAGCATCAGCACACTCACACACATAAGCCTCTCTCCCTGTCCTCAACACTAAAACCACTACACCTGTGTAACAAATGGTAGAAAACTCAACTTAAGCTACAAGCGTTCTGGTGGCGATTTTAGGAGGCGTAGAAGGTTCCTACCACTTTGTTGCTGGTCTCTGTATGTGCCGTCCGTTGCTCCATTGGATCCCACTGTGGAGTTGGATGTGAAGGGCTGCTCGTATGGAGAGGCAATGTGTGTGTGTGTGTGTGTGTGACTTTGAGTGGATGAGAGCGTCAGGGTGTCTTAAGGGAGTGTGTGTGTGTGTGTGGGCGCATAGAGTACATCTTCACGTGTCTGTATGTATGCCATGTGTGGAGTGGTGTGTGTGTGTGTGTGTGTGTGTGTCACAAGAATATTGTATGGGTGCTGTGGTTTATATAAGAAGTAAGTGTATACTGTACGGATGAGTGTGTATGTGTTACTGAGTAGCTAATTGAGTGTGTTTGTGTTATAGGACATGGCCATCGCCACAGGAGCTATGAGTGTCACAAAAGTGTGTGTGAGAATGTGTGTGTGTGTGTGCATGCGTCCCAGCGTGCATTGAAGTGTGATCCCGGTTTCTCGTTCTCCACACTGTTCAGTGGTCTGATCAGCCCTCCATGCCTCTCCAAACACTGAAGACCTCCCCCTTCCCTGACATCCTCTCATATCCCCCCGCCTCTCCTCTACCCTCCCTCCTCCATTAGAATGAGTTATGCCTCAATCACAGGTCACCCACATTCAATTCCTCCTGTGTAGCATAGCGGTATGAAAGGACACATGCACTGCAAGGCTGTAAGGGGGCAAGTCAAGGGGGCAGATAGTGACATTTAGAGGGTAGCACGGCCCGATGCTTTTACTTACTCACTCATATCCAAAATGCAAAAGAAGTCAAAAACAAAAATGTTTACAGCTGGAAAAAGGGAGCGGTGAAAGAGAGTCAGATGTTTTATGGAACAGTTCAATTATTCAGCCCTGTTTGCCTTTCAACATCTTCTCCTCCGCTCCTCTGAGGGATTGGGGAGGGAATGTCATTGGACTGCCTTGTGTGGTGCTGCCATCTGTAGGCCTTAGCCGGTAATGCAGCTGCTCTTTTAAAAAAGAAACCCACAGACCAGTGGTTTAACCTACACTGATTGGTTCCCTCTCCATCGGTGAAATCAGGTGCGGTAGTGTTTGGTTAGAATGAAAACCTGCAGACTGCAATGGCAAATGATTGATTTAATCACTCCCCCCCCACACACATGGAGGTCAGAGTGCCAGCTAGCAGCAGTACTGTGGGTAGTTATGGGGCTTAACAGTGAGTACATTATGCTCTTGTGATGTTATGAGTTCACAACTCTGGTACATCTTTCCCTCTCTCTCCCAGCTTTCCTGTCACATTTTCTACTATAGCAAAATGCAACAAATTTCTTAGTCTTAAAAAAAAAGAGTATAGTGTAGCACCCAGCAGAAACAGGCCTGAACTGTGAGTCCCAACCTCTCCAGTTAAGGTGTTTTATACATCCAAACATCTCTGAAACAGTAAAACAGGTTCAACTTTCTTGAACAAATGAAATCCTTCCTATGGTTTCAGTAGGTGGTCTCTGGTGGTTTGAGCTGATTTTGAAAGGTTTGAAATAAGAGTTGCCAATGCTTTGTAGGCTTGGCCTTCATCTAGCTGCTTTGATATTGGACAGTTTTCTATACTGACATAGTGAATTTTGACATGTTGTTACTTTGTTATTGTGATTTTCATTGTATTTTACTTTTCTACACTGGTGTATGTTGTCTTGATGCTGCTCTCTCAGCCAGTTCTCCCTTGAAAACAGGATTGTTAATGTCAACAAGACTAGCTGGTTAAATACAGGTTAAATGTATTTCAGATAAATGTTCTTTTGTGTGTTTCCATCCGTCTCTAAACCAACTATAAAGAGTAGTCCATAGCATTTGGAGACACAGCTGGTGCTGTTTCCTCCATCTGCATGCACTATACCATAACACACACACACACACACACACACACACACATTCCAGGTTGGGAGTTGCCATCATGGTCCTGCTGTGTGCTCAGGGGCTTTACACACACACACACACACACACAACAGAGGGTTCTTTTTTTATAGAGCGAGTGCATTAGGTTTACATTGTGTTGCATCATCAACTTTGGATTATTATTCTGTGTTGATGTCCGGTTTTATGCCGTCTCAGATAGACACCATGAACCAGGAGATTATCCATATTCCCCTGGAGGCCACGGCCCCGGGACAGTGAGCTTAACTTAATCTTTTTTGCTCTTCATTCATCAGCCGTGCCACCTGGGTTTCAAAGATGAAAGTGAGGCAGAAGAACAGACGGGCAGCTTCTGATTACGGGTCTTTACTGGCCTCCATAAAATAAAACTCACTATATACTAGCATTTAAGTTATGAACTCAAGACCATCTCTTACATTCAAACAAAGAACATCAGGTAATTTTTTTTGCAGTATTTACCATATACTAAGCATCGTTGTCAGTTGACACTGTTTCAGATGTCAGCCATGTCCCGGCGGCTGTAGGGTTTTAATCTACGGCACATTTCTCATACGGTTCTTCACCCAGCGGTTCATCACAGTGGAGACGGGCCTTTAATGACTAACTGATCAATCAAGATGGACTGATGAGGTGTCATATCGGTTATCAATCTGGAACATCATTATTGAAGGTGCTGAGGGGACACACACACACACACACACACACACACACACACACACACGCAGGGTGTGAAGTACTAAAACTTTTAGTAGTAAAACTTTTATACATAACCCCCGGCCAAAATCTATTAAAACATTTAGTGTTTTTGTAAGCAGACGCACACACACACACACACACACACACACACACACACACACACACACACACACACACAATGGTTACAACAATGTCAGATATGCCATGTTTTCTCTGATAGATATTGATGTGTACATACTATTGTATTTGTCATAACTCATCATCTCAATATGACTTGAATGTATATACTGTCCTTTGTGAGTTTTGAAAATGAACTGAAAGTTAAAGAGTAAAGGAGGAAGCACTCAAGAACGCCGTTCACCTCACACTCACCATTCACACCGAACCAGACAAAGTAAAAGCCTCACGTTCATCTACTTGAACAAACTCTCTCTTGCTCCGTTCCTCCAGCAGAGACGCTTCAAAGACCTGAGCCTCTGAGCAAACCCTGAAACAAGGAGAACAATGTGCTGTGACGGAACATCCTAATTACCCAGCAAGACGTCTTCCTCGCTACAGCTGAGGAAAAAGGCCCAACATCCATTGCCCTCATTAAGACTTCTGTCTGGATCTGAAGACAGCAGAAAAGTGGTTTTATGTTCCGAGTTTCCTCCTCGACTTGTTCACCGACTGTAGCTGGATTTCACCACAGCTGAACAAGCACCTTTGTTAAACGGCGAAGTCGAGGCAGATTTAGTTTCCTCTTCCTCTCCAGACGTCCCATATGGTGTGTCTGTCTGTGTCGCCTCAACTCAATTACCTTGACAAATGCTTTCTAAGCAGATGCGTTGAAATAGCACAGGTGGTGTTGAGTTTTAACGCATCCAGACACGTCGTTTTTCAACGCCAGTGCATTTTTAGAAACCCTTTTCTTTGTGCCAGGATCATCCTTTACCTGTTTCACTTCCATTAGTTTAATGTCTGTGATATCCAATGCCTGCATTTCTTGATATTCTACTGTATACAACTCTAGAAAGCTGCCTCTTATACAGAGTGACTTATATTGAGTTCAACAGCAGAAATAGCTTCAATTCCACGATCACAACATTACAACCAGTTGTACAGGGGTCAAGTGAGCCACTGTGCGTATAGCTGTGATCATGAAATAAAATATGGGAAAATACATAGAATAAGAGCTATGGAGAGAGTTAGAAGGTGAGGTTTGAGTGAGGGATGTGGTTTAGTGTGGAGAAAGTGGCCTGGTGCCTGTTGAGATGAGTTTGCAGCCTGTGGCGGAAGATGGGAAATCACACCGCTGCTCTGGAGCGGGAAGTCAGAGAGGAGTTTGTGAGAGGAGGGCTGCATCGCAACGCGTCCCATATGTCCTCCGTCTGTTTCTCCCTAACTTAATTACCCATGATTCCACCCGCGAGTGGCGACGCTGCCGTGCAAGCCTCCGCCGTCATCTCATCAGACCTCAATCAATCTCATTCAATTAAGCTCGGGCTGCAGGCATTATCGCCCCGGGAAGACACGTCAGCTCATAGCTGGCAGGATCCGAGTGAATTACATTCTCTCTACCACAGCACCACTTCCCCTACGTAGGGTCTACGAGCCTAGACAGGATCAACCATTTCATTATCTATACTTCTAGCAGTTACCCCCAAGTGCAGTATGGGTAAACGTCTATAGCAGCATATAGAAAAGACACCAGTCTCATGCACCAACCTAGAGAAACTGACCCATATACACACACGCACAGCCTCTCTCTCCGCGCACTTCTGCACACGCACTTCTAAGTCCACCTTACCTGCGTGACTTTCTCTGTGACGTGGTGCGTCCGGTCGATGAGTTTGCAGGGGGCGATGATGTCCATCTCCCCGCCGGGCAGGGCGATGAGCGGGTCGGGCTTGAAGTCCACAAAGTTGAGGGTGATCTGAGGGATCTTGGAGATGGTGCGGTAACGCATGAGGTCCGAGTCTGACGTGGAGTTCAGGATGTTGGACTTGTTGTTCACCGCACCTGCAAACACACAAGGCAGTCAGAGAGGCAAAAGGTCACAGAGGACGTTGGAAAGCGTGAACAAAAATGGCCGACTTCTAGAAAGGCATCTTTTCCCTCCTCTCTCTCTTTCCTCCCACTTTTACTCCGTTCTCCTCCTTCCCTTCCTCTCACCAGTGCTGCTGCTGGCCAGCCGGATGCTCGCTCTCCGGTTCTTCCGGTCCCAGTCGGGCCTCATGGCCTCGATCTCGTCCACGGAGGAGGCGCGACGCATGCTGTGGAAACTCTCCCGCGAGCGGCTGTGCGACAGGGAGCAGTTGGAGGCCGAGGCGTCCGGGTTGAGACTGAGGCGGTGGGGCGCCACGCAGGGCGACGACTGGGTGAGGGGGCCCACCAGCGGACCTCCGGGGGGAGGAGGTACAGGAGGGTGAGCAGGATGCTTGGAGAGCAGTAAGGTGCGCTGGTCCTCCCGGCGGTCCTCCGGCCAACTCTGTAGAGTCGACCTAGGGAACAGAGGAATCATTGAACTTTATTTCTGTAGCACTTTGGGGCAGCAGGGTGGCCTAGTGGTTTGAGACACCGTCAATCAGGCGGATGACCAAGGTTCAAGGTCAAGCATCCGCCCTCTTGAAGTGTCCTTGAGCGTGATACTGTATCCCTACCAGCTCCAGGAGTGCTGTTGTGTAGCTGACCCTGACCTCTGACCTCTGACATTCCTGGAGGGGGGGGAAGGGGATAAATAAAGCATCACATAATTTCCACAGCAGTCCCACAAAGTGCTCTACATGTGATAAAACAATAATAAATAAGAGACGATGAGGTAAGAAACACTGAGAGGTGTTGTGGTGTATCCCACAGAGAGAGAGTCAGATGTTATTGTATGAATGTATGAATTGTAGCTTGTTGAAGGACAAAGACTCTGAGAACAAAAGGGGTTCTATGCAGCAACCTGAAAATAGTTGTTATTGTAGCACAGCAGAACCCTATTTGGTGAACCCTTCTAGAAAGGCTCTCTACAGCACCACGGGTTCTCCACAGACTCTCGTGTTGTAAAACAAACATTTAAAAACACATGAAATGTTCCAGATCAGCAGTATTAGTTTAAAAAACCACACAGGGTTCTTTATTCTTTACCAGTTTTTTATTTGAACTAATCAGTGTTTTCGTTGGGAGCCACTACCGTAACCAAAGAACCAGAGGACCCTCCTTTTTCTGAGTAGTGTAACTTTTTCATTTTTAAGTGCTAAGACAAATGGCTAAAGTACAGTTGCAAGGCCACCCCTCCCACACCCCACAGTCCCTGCACCTCCATGTACAGTATTTGCTTACGTTTGAAAACCTCTGCTAGCCGGCCTCTATGTGCAACATGTGACCTTGTCAACAGTGACCCGCGGGGCCTACCTGTTTCCGCTGACTTGCTCCTGGTGGTTTGGTGGTAAGAGGGGAAGGGGCAGGAACTCCCCCAGGGCCAGGGACTCGCGGCTGGGGTGGTCCTGGTGCGGTGGCAGCGGCGTGGCGGTGGGGATGTGGGCCGCCTCGGCGTCGTCCAGAGAGCCCTTGCTGTTGGACAGGGAGCGCAGCAGGGGCAGGCGCAGCTTAAAGCCACGTGGACGACCTGGAAGAGAGGGGTGGATGGAGAGAGAGAGAGAGAGAGAGAGAGAGAGAGAGAGAGAGTTACCGAGTGTTGTCCTGCAAGATGGTAGAGAACTAACAGGTGTAATTCCTACGTCAACATTTGCAAGGAGGGAGAGAAAGAATGGGAGAGAGAGATAGAGGGCAGATTGAGAGAGAGAGAGAGAGAGAGAGAGAGAGAGAGAGAGGGAGAGAGAGAGAGAGATAGAGTCGTAGACTGAGGGAGGATAGGAGAGAGGTAGCGAAGGTCAGGTGAGGAGAGAAAGGAGATTTGATTTGAATCTGTTGTGCCAAATAAACTCGAAAGACTGATTGCTTCAAAAACACTCTACAGCAATCCAGGACAAATGGACTCCACAATTCACTCTGTCCTCAGTAAAACTATCAAATTCTCTCATAATATAAAGACATTTTTGAATTTGAAAACCAGTTAAGAGAGAGATGCATCTGTTAAAAACATCTGGGTAAGAAGGAACTCTTGTTGTGATTTATTGTACCATGTCATGTCAACGTCAGAGGCTGCTCCCCTGCCTGCTCTCTGCTGAACATTAAGTTCATAAAAAAGCATTTTGTTAAACCTGATGATACACAAATCCCCAGGTTTCACAGGAGTGATCTAAACTGTTATTAGGACCACCTGATCTTTCAAAATAAAATGAACAAATGAATCCAGATGAATTAAGGTGAAAGATTCGATCCCTGACTGGTTTTGCTCACTAAATCCACTTCGGTTATGAGGGGAGATGTGAAGAGCAAGGACATGGTCAACAGGAATCTTTAAGCACTGAGACAATCCAAACAGGAACCAATCAAAAGGGGGTTGTGACTCAGCAGGGCGGAGGTGTTCTGTGTTTGCTGTAGTGTATATACTGATAATTGCTTCCATACTGGTGGCTGCTGTCCTGCAGTAAGCCTCTGTACCCTGCCCAGGGGTTTGTTTGTTCTAATGATGCTCCGAGCATCTCATCAAACTGTGATTTTGTGTTGATTGTTTCCCCTGCCATGCTGTGCCCAGCAGGCATCTCCTCCGTCTTGCTCAAACCTTGCTGGATCACTAAGGGGCCAGCTGGCCAACAGCTACAACAACATGAGCCAAAGTCTTTCCAGTAATCAGATCAACACCAAGGAAAGGTTAGGTCAGCAGCTACCGGTGACAAGCCAGGTGGGCAGGCGATGGTTGAGCTCCTGGTTGGTGTTTCTCTCTGTCATGACATCAAAGTTGAGGATGAACATGATCACCATGCCATCTTCGTTCTTCACCGGCACCACGTCCACCAGACATTGGAAGTACTGACCTAGGGGGGGGGGCAGAGAGACAAGGAGAGGGTGGTCAGACGGGTTGTTTACAGGTAGAGATAGTATTGGTGAAAGCTTTCATGAGGGTATACATTTTAGTACGGGTGGTCCCAGTGGGAATAGAACTGGTGCTAGTGCCATACTGTGGGACCAGAGCTTATCTGTGGTGTCGGTAGGTAGAATTGAGCGTGTACATACAACACAAGAAGTGTTCTGTGCATTTATCCTGTTAATATGACACTTTGAGCTGTTTGATATTGAGGTGGACTGCTACAAATAAAGCTATGGATGGAAAACACACACACACACACACACACACACACACACACCGGTGTCTTCCACAGACCCTTTACTTGGCTGCACACAGTCAGCAGCAGAAAGACTAGACTAGAAATACACCATATAAAAAACATAATATATAAACTTGATATGTTATTGTGTGTCAGTTTCTATTTGCATCACCATGACATCTGAGAGGAACCACGACTTCTTTCATGACGGTGTCGGGTCTGTCTGATATCACGGCGAGCCTCCCATAAATAAATCTGTACAGGGAAATACTGCCATGTGCAGTATCGGCATACACACTTGAGTGAGTAATCACACACACACACACTAATCATACAGCATATACTTCTCACTAATCATACACACACACACACACTTTTCCATTCTCTCTCTCTATGAAATGCGCAGCCACGCTTAATCAGCTCACACACACACTGCTACTCACACTAATCTGCCACGCGAGTGCTAAAACAACTAAGTAAGCATGAAATGAGACTACATGTGGGTGTTTCACGCCGCCTGTTCTGGCTTCATCGCCCAGGATTTGAACCGTCAACCGCAACGGGATTCAGCATCAAACACACGGACCATACGCACCTACCAGTGGTCACACACACACACACACACACACACACACTCACGCACCCCATCAGCTCACTGAGACATGAAGGAAGATAAGCTGGTGTGTGCTACAGTTGTCATCTGGTATTTATATAGCAACAACACACCAACACACAGCAGCTTTGGTGTTCGCTGATTGTGTGTGTGTGTGTGTGTGTGTGTGTGTGTGTGTGTGTGTGTGTGTGTGTGTGTGTGTGTGTGTGTGTTAATGAGCTAATTTGTCTTGCATTTGAGCAATTTTTCAAACGTTAACGTTCAGTAGCCGCCACATAGGTAACCAAGTGTTTTTTGACATTGAATGGATGGAGAAACCTGAACAGCTGCATGATGACGACAATTAGAAACCATCTGAGAATATCTGAAAGCGGAATTAGGATTAGGATTATCTATGACACATTCTTAATATTCAACAAGCATTATCTAGATGCATGTTGAATGACTCTGAGTTTATGGCCTCAGAGTTTATGACCCCACGCTTTGACAGTTGATCTGCAAATTTAACATTAAAGGAGCAAATATATTTGGATATTACAATCCACACCATGTTCAAACAGAGGTCCATGTCACAAACATGGACCGACACAGAATTTAAACCAGATAGTAATCTCTCTCTCTCTCTCAAATATCAATCATCATTCAAAAGGACAAAAAGCTCTCTGTCTCTAGAGTGAAACCCAAAAGGCGACATATCCTCACATCAGCTCTCCTTCCTCTCTACCTCATACAGGTAGTCTTACTCAGACCTTACCCAACGCCCTAACACCTCACAGTTTACTGCTCTGCTTTACCCTAATAACTCTGTAACAACAAAGCTACAATACAATGCACCTATTGTGAGAGGTAAAAACTAATGCAAGAGCCTATTAAGACTTGTGACGACGAGTGGTGAGTACACAAATTACTTCTATATTTCTATACATCCATGATATTTTTTATACATATACACAATATACTGTATCACCTCCCCCCCCTCTCTCTTACCTGGTCAGTGATGGTCAGTGACTGGCACTAGGAATGGCAGGCTGAGCAGCTTGGCAGTATGGAGCGCTATAGACGAACCTAGTATGTTGTACACACCAATGTACAGTGCGCTTACTGCCTCACTCACCCACCCGCCTGTCATTCATTTAACATCATCACTGGAGAGTGGGCAGAAATCCGATTGAACAACGGCGTAATCCCAACATAGGGGGGAAAAATATATAAAACACAGGGAAAACTAAAGGATTACACCATCTGGCCACGTCTATCTCTGTGTGTGTGTGTGTGTGTGTGTGTGTGTGTGTGTGTGTGTGTGTGTGTGTGTATGTGCACGTGTGTAGGTTAATGCCCTGTCTCTACGGTCATTCATAAGCTTTTCCATCATGTTCATTCATGCCTGTGTCGTGTCATCAACAGCTGTGACTTTGCTGTCGCAGCCATTTTAATCTCTGAAGGTGTTTTTATTGCATCACGCCTGAAACTGCTTCAGAAAACACTGTGGGCACCTGGTTAACACGCAGGGCAACACACAGACCTGAGCCACAATCCAACCCATTGACTGTGTCTCTGCACTTCAGCTTTAAAATGAAAATGAAAGCAAAGAATATGGTCAGAAATGTAGAAGTATCACCCCAAAATGTTGGCTTTTATATCTCAAATAATAAGCAGAGTGACTTTGACATCTCTGTACTCAGCAATGTGATCACACAACAATGGGATTACATTCATGTGTACTGTAGCGTGTTATTATACTGAAGGCAAACCCAAACCAAACTACTGCAAGAACCACAGGAATCAGGCTACAGGTTAAAAAATAGGTTACCATGTGTTCAAAGAAAACATGTTTTAATGATAAGAGATATTACAGATCTTGTAAGTAACAGTTGATAATACTTGTAAATTCAAATTACTGTCTGTCAAATAGATAGTTTCATCATATTCTATGGATTTTGGAAGCAGGGTAAACTGGAAGGAATGAAACTGTATTTTAGTGGGTTTCCTTACTGGCTCTAATATTAACCACGTAATGTGTAATCTGTGACAGATTGCATTCCCAAAGGAACTCTGCTTATGTACAGTTTTATTTTTACCAGGACAGATACAAGCACAATCACATGCTGCAATGCAAGCAACTACCCATTGTGACCGAGGGGAGCTGGCTGTGCTGCGCTCTGGGTCCATACCTCACAAGATAGACCTGCATCACATGAACATGCTGGTCAAGTCAAGTCCTGACCAAGTCCGGCATCAACTTGACGGTAACAACTATGTCAGTGGAGCCAGATGGAGGTTGTGCTATCCCTTGGGAGGCATGCCCGTTCCTTCCACCTCAGAAGAAACGATCAGAAGCCTGGGCAAGACCTTCGACTGCCCCTACTGGTCTACTGGTCTCACTTTCCACCACTGAGAGCTTCGTTAGGATGATCAGCCTCTACACGTTTTGTTACTGTTGAGGCACAGGACAGCGTGATGTGTGTTTTGTGGACGACAGATGTGAAACATAATCCAGGCACTGGGGGCACCTCTGACACACACACACACACACACACAGGCACACAGAAACGTGCACACACATGTGCACACATACACAAAAACATGCTGACATACAACATATACACAAATATGTGCACACAAACACACACACACACACAATCACAAGCACACATAGGATTTGACTTGAGGATTTAACTTCAATTCATTATGTCTGTTTTTCTTTTTTTACCATCCCACTTAAAAAGACGAATACACTGTAAGACAGTCAGTATTGTCAATTCTTCTCATAAATCTGGAATGTCTACACACTCTTGCTTTTGTGTGTGTGCGTACGTGCATGTTTGTGTGTGTGCTTGCAAGCGTACTCACATTCATGTACATGTAATGTACAACACATCATTTGTGCATGGATGTATGTATGGGTGTGCTATATAGTATATATACTAGTGTATGTTTGTGAATTCATGCACACATAAGTCTGTGTGTGTGTGTGTGTGTGTGTGTGTGTGTGTGTGTGTGTGTGTCCTGGATTTGGCAGTGGGGAAAATGAAGGATTAAGCCTATGTATTTTAGGTACATCCAGACCTATTTGTTGTGACCTACTATACCCCCCGCCTGCTGTATAAGATTTCCTCGGAGAGCGTCTGAAATTGATTGAGCTTTGAGGTTAACAGGGCAAATGCTGTTTCATCTAAATGTCCCCCTTGGACGTATTCCAATTCAACATGTAGCATCTGATAATCTGATTCAGCATTACTGACTTCCAGAGCCCTGGGAGATTAACACAATACTCCAGTAAACGCCTCCAAAAGAGCACCGAGCGCGAAGTGCTCACGAAGGACCAAGGATGTTCCAGTGAAGTGGATAAAACACATCAGGACCAATCCTCTAATAAATCAGCCAGTGTGTTTTCTGTGAGTCTTTAAAATGGAATACATGTAATAAAGTGGATGTATATGAGTGTGTGTTTGTGTGTGTGTGTGTGTGTGTGTGTGTGTGTGTGGATCAGCAGCATGTAGCCTTGATGTTTTTCCTTCAGAACCGGCTGGTGTCATGTGTTGTGCACCGTCTCTTACTCTCTATTGTATGCTACATGATAAAAAACAGAAATATAGAGCATTTCCTGTTTTGAGTGGACAGTGGAACCTTTTTTACTATCCACCAACTGGGACTACAATGTTTTACACCTGCTGTGGGTATCGTGGAGATGAACCATGGTTTTTGTGTTATCTGTCAACGAGATTAAGATAGCCTCAATCCCAAGGCGGGGGAGAACCCAACAGCTATGGCTTTACAACCTGTGTTCAAACAATCTTCCAAGAAATCCGACACATTTTGATTAAAAAAAAAAAAAAAAAAAAAGGATTAAATGATGCACCAACTGGCCTCTGGATGGTACAACCAGCCTGGGTCACGTTCCTGCAGTACTTAAAACCATTCATTACTTTCAGATGGACTGAATGGATTCAGTTACTTCTGTGGGATTCACTGATGTGACGCTGAAAATGACTGAATAGCCAGGAAGAGATGGGGAAAAGCAAGGAAGGAAGGATGGAAGGCAGGAAGGAAGAAATTAAGGACATAGATGATAAAGGACAGATGAAGGAGGAAAAGAAGGAAGAAAGGAGAAAATGAAGGATGGAGGAAGAGAAAAGGGAGGAAAGGAAAGAAACAAAGAGAAGAAACCAGAAAAAAACAATAAAAACACTGAAGGAGAGTTTAGAAGAGACAAATCAAACGCACCTCAATATATCTGAACTAGTATTTCCCCCAGAATCCAATTCCTGTCAAGGTGGAAAAGCCTCTGAAACATGATTTAGACCATCATGGGACACTAAAACTCTCAACCCAGGATAATGAAAGTCTCCCACTACTCAGTGGTGGGGGAAAGTCTGACGTGAACCCACACTGGACTGGACCGTACTTTATTATTGCCTGGAAGTCAAATCAAAATCAAATCAAATCAAATCACATTTATTTGTATAGCCCTTAATCACCGTTACAGTCTCTAAGGGCTTCACAGTGCCCAACATGTGAAAATAATAAATGGTTAGTACACGACATCCCCCAGCCTTAGACCCTCACAGAGGACAAGGAAAAACTCCCACAAACCCTCACTGGGAAAATTGGGAGAAACCTTGGGAGGGGCTACTCAGAGAGGGATCCCCCTACCAGGACGGTTGGGCGTGCAATAGATGCCGAGTTTGGGCAAGCAGCGTATACACAATATATGAAAGTTTATTTTGGTGGGACATCCAGATCTGATGGGGCGGCATCACAGCAACGGCAACTCAGTCAGTGTCATCATAGGACTAGGGGACCATGCAGGCGCCAACACTGCCCAGATAGGAGAACGCAACGTCCGCTCAGTCAGCATCGTCCTAGGAGGCGGGACCAACCAGACGCCAACTCTGCCGGGCTGCGGCCTGGAACAGATAGGAGACTCACCCACACACACCCATACACACACTCTCACTCACACAGACAAACATGACCAGCGTCAGTGGACAGGAGCAGGTAGACCAGGAGAATAGGACATGTAGGCAGGATGCTAGTATCCATCGGCAGGACCCTGATCTAGGATGAGCTAACTGGTCTAGCCTTACTCTGAGAAGAGACTGAGCCACTCCCTCAAGGCTGGTCAAATGACAGAGAGAATAAATGGGTTTTTAGCCTTGACTTAAAGACTTGGATAGAGCCTGCCTCTCTGATTGAGGCAGGCAGACTGTTCCAGAGATAGGGAGCCCGGTAAGAAAAGGCTCTGTTACCTGCAGTTTTCTTTTTGACTGCTGGGATAGACAGGTAGCCAGCGTCCTGTGATCTCCTTAATGTGCAACTCGAATGAGAGGGTAGGGTCGAATTTTACCCCAAGGTTTTTAACGTATGGGCTCTGGGAGATTACACAACTATCAAAGTTAAGAGTACTATTCTCAAATAAGTGTCTATGTCTAGCCGGTCCCACAATCAGCATCTCAGTTTTGCTGCCATTAAGGAGTAGGAAGTTTAGGGACATCCAATATTTGACCTCTGATAGGCAGGCCTCTAGTTTTTGGAATTGGGTGTCATCGGTTGGTTTGACTGGTATGTAAATTTGGGTGTCATCGGCGTAGCAATGGAAGTTAATGCCAAATTTGCAAATGATGCCACCAAGTGGTAGCATATAGATAGAGAATAGCAGTGGTCCTAGGACAGAGCCTTGTGGGACACCAAAGTCCATATTGCAACACTCTGAGGTCATGTTGTTGTAAAAGACGTGGTGTGATCTATCAAGTAGGTAAGACCTAAACCAAGAAAGGGCTGATCCCCGGATACCAATATAATGTTCAAGACGGTTCAAGAGTATCGCATGATCAATTGTGTCGAAGGCTGCACTCAGGTCAAGTAGCAATAGTGCTGAGGTTGAATTGGAATCAATAGCTAACAAAAGATCATTTACCACTCTCGTGAGTGCAGTGTCGGTCGAGTGAAAGGATCTAAAGCCAGATTGGAAGGGATCAAGCAGGTTAAGTCTGGAGGAATAAGGTGGGGCGGATTAGCTGTTCAGGAAAATCTTCCTACAGTTTAGCAGGGATGAGAGAGGATTGGGTAACAGTAAACATGGCTGGCCCCAGGTAACTCCATGTCAGACCCTGTGCGACTCGGAAGTAAAACGATTGATTTTCCGTACCGGTCTGTCTCCCATGGTTTGCAGGTTTTCACTTTTTTTTTACCTTTTGAACCTGAAAAAAATAAACATGTGTAAAGCTACTTCTCCTTTAAGAGAGGGGAAAAATGAAAAAAACAAAAAGCCCTAGCCCTCTTTCGTCTCAGCGCCAGGGCATCCTGCAACGTGCTGGATTAGACGATACGCTTATAATCTCTGCTATGGAACAAGTGGATTAAAGGAAAACAGATTAGTGCTCAATCGGCCGGCTCCTCCAGGGAGGAGGGGTCAAAGGTCAGGAAGAGACAGAAAAATAAACTAGAACTAAAATAAATTTAGTAGAAATGTACTGTCGCTTTTCACTTTATTTAATTATATTTATATATCATACCGATAAACTGAAACTTTGAAATTGAAATTGAAATTGAGGGAGACTAAAACAGACAAAAGTGTGTGTGTGTGTGTGTGTGTGTGTGTGTGTAATGCTGCATTCAAGTCACATGGGAAAAAACATCAGAACAACTTGACATTTGAATGCCGTCAAGATGCAATGATGATGTTTTTTGGTTGCTCCTTTTTTCACCCTCAGCACACACACACTTAGTGAGTGACTCATTTGAGTTCATGTTTTACAGTAAAACAACCATTGGAGTGTCAACCACACATGCACAATCTAGCAGGCAGTTGTGTCCTGCCATGAGATTTTAAGAGTTGCGATCATAAAATGATGTATGTGATGAAAGTCGTCCATTTTGTTTGTTGTATTTGACATGGATGTATCATTCACTACAAAAGATGTCAGAATTCAGCAAGGTGGAGAAATCCATCAGCAAACAAACATTTCCCAAGTAAAATTTAGATATTTTCAAGTATCTACTGTCTTTATCACATCACAATGTGGAGTGAATGCAGCACCAACAGGATGGAGCACAGTCCCTGTAAAATCTACAACCCATCATCGCCTCCTAGTGGACGACAATCGTATCAACACACTTGTCACTGAGCCCAGACATCACAGACTTTAATCCCAGTTTCCTGCTTTCCACCTTTGGACGAGTTGTTCATGTTCACCAGATGGATTGAATTATCCACCATCGAGGGAATTGCAATTTTGAATTCTGTAACTTCTCCAGTAACTGCAAGTCTCACATTTCTCCTAGAGCTGTTCTCTTCAAACAGAAAGATTAATCACTGAGCATATTATTTTTTTAAACGACTCCCTGCTGTGGGAGACAGCTTTGCAGCAGAAATTGGCGAATGGTGCACATGAGTTATTTGTCACTGAGCACTGTAGCAAACAGCCACATCACCTCTGGCAGACAACACATTAGTTAATTGCTCAATTTTAACCAAAAGCTCATTTGTCTACCACAAACACAATGGCGTGGATGGAATTGTCTTCTGTGAGCGTGCTGGTGTGCATGCCCATTTCCATCAGGACACGGATATCATACTGGAAAACCATTAGCTCAAGCTTACTGTCCATCACAGACTGAATGGGCTCACCGCTGCTGCCCTTCAGCAAGACAGACACTTAACATTAAAGATTCCTTAGAGGGAAAGAGAGCCAGACAAAAGAGCATCAATGTGTGTGTGCGTGTGTGTGTGTGTGTGTGTGTGTGAGAGAGTTGTGATAGGATGAGGATGTGAACTGTGTTCCTTCTCCACTGCTCTGTTCTGTATCACATTTTCTCTGTTTGCTCTGTTTGAAACACATGCACTCACTTGGGTGTGCACACACACACACACTCACACAAACACACATACACACACACATTGAAAAAGAGGGGAATGGAAGAGGCGGAGAGACTCATTCACAGACTTGCTCTCCTCTGCTCCATCGCTCTTTGGCAGAAAAAAAAGGAACATGGCCGATCTTCATTTATACACATCCATTGAGACGGTGCTAAATATTCCACAGGCTGGCTGGCTGCAGGCCAGCTGGCAAGGCTCTTTCTGTTCCTGGCCATTTCCAGAGCCAAAGGGCCCCTGTTTAAATCCAAAATGTGACAAATGCCCTTGCATAATTGCCAGAAAGTGTCATTCATCAAAGGGAAAATATATCTAAATATATATTTACCCTTGATGACCCTTGAATGAGTAGAGATGGACGTGCCATTGCAAGATTTTGACCAGATTTCACCCCGAGTACGTCATCCCTGTACAAATTCTGAAAATCTCTAAAAATGTGAATGGCATTTTCACCCTGCGACGGGATTCTGGGTCGCCTTCTGGTTAGAGAGACAGGCTGTCACCTACACTACAATCACAAGCAGGAGGACCCAGGGTCAAACCCCTGTGTCGGCAAGCATCTGCCCTGCTTCAGCAAGTGAATCCTTACCAGCTCCAGGAGGCTGTTCTGTAGCCGACCCTGACCCCTGACCTCTCTGTGGAGGAGGGGCAAATGAAAAGGGGGGATGAACAGAGTATCAACCTGGGCATGAGAATGCTGTGCAGTCTGTTGGACATTACTGAACCTCAGCGATCCAGGGGTAGCATTCAAAACTGGTCATATTGAACCACTAGGTGGCAGAGTGTCACAACTCTTCCTTGCTGTCCTTGGGAGGCAGTCACACACTCAGCATCCCCTTCATCCAGTATGCAGGCCTGCTGTGAATATTGCCTTCAGAGACGGAGAGAGAGGGAATTCATCTGGCCAAGCGACACCACCGACCACCGCCTCACACAGCTAGTGTTCTGGGAACGAGAGGCCGGGAGCTACAAGGAGAGAATGGAGAAAAATCGGTGTGTGTGCTGGTGTGTGAGAGTTTGTGTGCTGGTGTGTGTTATACAGATTGTTAGTATTGGTCTTGCTACCCCTGTGAATGTGGTCGCCAGCTGTCCTCTGAGAAGTGATGTAGCATTGCACCATCTTTCAACATTGACACACACACACACACACACACACACACACACACACACACACACACACACACTCACGCAGATGCCATGTGGTTGACCTCTGCACCTTATTCTGGATTGTTTCGGGGTGAGGATTTGTGGAAGGACAAACCAATCCAGACAACCATTCATCAGCATCCTTTACCTGTAATAGAGACAAATAGCCACCTGGATGAGCTGGTGTTTACCCGGCAAAGTGGTGGCTGGAGTGTAATAGATCGTCCAGCTGTGTGTGTACATATTTATGTGTACGTGTGTGTGCCTGTGTGTATTTGTGTGTGTAGGTGTACATATTTCTCGTCTGTATGATACGCGGGGTGACCTGCCCTGCCCCCTGCTGGTGGGAAATGAGAAGTAATGGTCATGCACTTGGGCTGCGTAGCTGATTGATGCCCCGGGGCTGATGGGAGCAGGGTGGCTGGGAGGTTGACGAAGCTCCAGGCTGACAGGGGGATCCATTAAGCCGGCTCCCCTTCCCAGAGGGCATCTGCCCTGGATAAAGAATGAGGCGCGCTGGGGCTGGGTGGAGCCGAGGACCCGGTTAGGACTGCGGTATCCATCAAAGAGTTGGAGCCCAAAGGTGGATCACCGGACAAGTCCTGAATTCTTAGTGGAGAAATTGGTGTTGGGCTTGTCACTCTAAAAAAAGTCATATATTACTCCTTACTCATTTCAAAAGTAATGTTATTACTTCAGATTACTCGTTGCTGCTCGGTGCACACTCCCCCTCTCTTAGCTTCAGGAGTCAGGATAACTCAGTTCACTCTCCTGTGAATGATGAAGTAAACAAAATAACATGACGTCTGATCTTCTTGTCATCTTGTCACGCTCGATAAAAGCAAAGTAGAGGGAATACTTCCACTCAGAGAAAGTCAACTTTTGCTCTTTCTCAAATAAGCTAGCTTAGCTACCGAACTGAGAGGATCAAAATGAATCAGGGGATGGGGGTCGGGAGTTTACGAACAACTCAGCTTCAATGTGACATTTAGTAGGAGTGAAAACAAGTTTTTGATTGGTAACTGTAGAAGTGTAGTGATTAGTGATTTGTTACTGGGAACCATAATGATTATTACTAGAACGCAACGCTGAGTATTAAAAGCTACGCTATGATTTGTTTCTAAGGATCAGTTCTCTCTCTCCCATCCATCCTTTCCTTCTACACTTCCTCCCAACCACTTCCCATTAGCGCAAAGCTAATCAGAAGTGCTTGTTCCAATCAGGAGCATCCGTCATTAAGTTTTCCCGTCTGCTTCCTCCCCCATTGATGGGATGGAGAAATGGAAGAATGAAGGTATGAAGGGAGGGAAAGATGGAAACATGAGGAGATCGATTGAATTGAATCTGTCAAAGGCTCAGGCTTGATCAACACACCTCAGTCTGCCTTCACTGCCCTCCAGGAGAGGAAAGGTGAAGTCCAATAAGGTAGTCGCAGCGTGGCCGCATTTTTTCCTCGCCACTTCAGACACAATGTAATAAATAACTTGTTCTTTTGCACATCCGTCTGACTTAGAAACACAAACACAACTAAATGCATATGGTTACATGCTTATGAAATAGTGAAAAATGGCAGCAGACTTTGTGCGAGTGATGCCCTAGTTTGTTTAGGAATATGCATGTTATACACAAATTGAAACATGGAGTATGAATGAGTCTGAACTAAAATAAAACAATGAATAGATAATAAAAATCACCAGACAGTGCAGGGTCAACCAGAAGGGATTGCAGGGGGTCAGTGGCTTATAGACGCGTATATCGTTCAAACTAACTGGCTCTATTTCAATGACATTTAGTGAGTACACTCAATACCAAGAAACATAGTTGGGTGTGTGAAATAGACTCCTGACTAGACTACTACATTAGTCAGGGATTCATTTTTGTTCCAGGACATTCTGGTTTTTGTTTCATGACTCATGATATTGTATTCTTGAAGGGACATATGAGAGGTGCACACTCACACACACAACAAGAAACACGACATATTTCTACTTATGCTGGATGTATCGCATACTTGTACACACACACACACACACACACACACACACACACACACACACAGGAGTGCAGCTGTAACCCCATATGACAGGGTGTAAGTCCCCCCGGGCTCCTATGAGTGACAGCATGATTAGCTACCTGTGAAGGATCAATAGCCAAGCTGTCTAAATGTCTCTACCAATGACACAGAGTGAGGCTGCGGTGTCAAACACACACAGCGTAGTCGGCTAGAGCTCCCGTTTGGCCCACGCGCCACACGTCACACACACTGCTATTAACAGATTGCATGTCAGTGCCGGAGCACGAGCACACAAACCTGCACAAAACGTTGAGTTGAGAACACACACACACACACACACACACACAACTTGGCTAATACCCACGCATGTAGAGGTATGCATCACACACACTTTACAAACCTACACGTGCACACACACACACAGACAAAGAGTTATCTACAGATTACATGTCAGGATTGTTTCAGAAAATCTGCCACGGCAACAAAAAAGGTCACGAGGAAAATCACACATGAATTAGCTGCTGTTCAGTTTGATTTCCTTCAGGGAGAAGGAGGGGGAGGCTGAGGGGGAGGAGGGGGGGTCACCAGGAGGCCACAGAATAATGAAGTTCCTGCATTTCATTTTATTCTGTATAATAACCTCATGATACATTGGACATGTTACCTGCATGCAGGTCTTGCATTGTCCCCTGCTAGCTACTGTATGTAAGGTGCTGTTGTCCTTGTGCCTCCTGTCAATGTGTACCACAGTATGTCACCAAGCTCAATTCATTTATTGTATTAAGTGATTCTCATCCTCAGACACAAAACTGGTGAAGCACAAACTTCCAAGACTTCCATGTCCAAATAAATCATTTCTGGATGCCTGGAGACGTCCTCTGTATCGGATTTGGCTCGACACTCTTCCATTGTCAGGTTAATTAAAAGCCCACACACCAACTATCACTTCGGCAAATGTGAATTCGATAGAGATGTGCTCATGAGCGGAGAGATTTGATGTTACCTCCTCAATTAGTGAGACTCTGGAAATGAAAAGCTGTCTGAATTTAAAAAAAAAATCTTTCTTCTCGATGGTATTGTTTCGTGAGTGTGTGTGTGTGTGTGTGTGTGTGTGTGTGTGTGTGTGTGTGTGTGTGTTTGCAGAGGGCAATTTGAGGAGAGATGGCATACATTATTAAACACTTGTGGTATGTGTTGAGTGCGTCACGAGTCAAAACCATCCTTCCCTTAAGTGGAGGATGCACTATATACTGCGGGGAAGCTTAGCAACCAGTAACTCAAGCTGCCTCAACAAGCTAACTTCCTAAAAGCATAAGCTTACTTCCTTCCTGCCTAATACTGCACCCACACTGTGGCAGGATGCAGCAGACGGCAGTCACGCATCAGTCGTTCATTTGAACAATTGTTTAAAGTGAACGAGTCGAATCGGTTCGCCAAAGGAGCTGAATCAAATTTTCAAATTGGACTGAGGTTGTTCTGCACCGTCCTAATGAGACATCGAGGCAACACACAAAATGAGCCTTTGGTGCGAAGACAATTCATATCTGACTTCAGTGCTTCTCAGTGGCTTCTCAGCTTAATCAACCACGGCCACAAAAAACTCAACACATTTCAAAACTTCTGTGTTCATTTGCTCATTGTCGCAATTACATGACACCCAAACAGCACACTACTTCATGGTGCAATTGCAATACTCGTTGTGTTCAGCAGGTCAGTTGCTAGTGTATGGGTTAGTAGCTCACGTGGCGAACCTGATATCGTTCATTTGGACTGAACGAATCATTCAGACGCGCGATGGCTTCTTTCTAGACTCACCATTTTGCACCGACCGTCAACAATCACACAGGGAGAAATCCATCGTAGAAGAGGCAGAGATACTCATTTTTCATGGTAGCCAATGCAGCGCAGCGACAAGACATATGGGGGCGCCCTCTTTTCCTCCGGTTTATCTGCTGATTTATTAAGAGCACTTGCGCAAATCAAGTCAGCTGCAATCTTCCAGTCAGAAGTGCTGAAGTGCTGCCACACCATCCCACACACCGCCGCATCGCTGTCAAACCAATAGACAGCGCAGGTGACAGAGCAGACCGGGATCTCCCCACTGTGGCTCAGCCAGAGGCCAGAAGATGAAGGGCTGCCATAAGTTCTGTCAATGACATTTGACAGAGTAATTCTCAAGTGCAACACTCTCTTATTTATCTCTTTCTTATTTCCTCTCTGCTTGCTGTGCCTTTGAACAAATAACCCAGCAGCCATGGCTTCCTCTAAGTCTACCCCACTCTCTTAACCCTGGAACTACATGACGGGAGGAGACGCAGCCCTTATGATGATAAATAAATACGTCAACATGTGTCCACCTTCACATCACGATAACCAGATTGTGGCTCTGATTTAATACCATTTCCTTACGCACCCAGAATTTGAACACCAATAAAAATGGTCTATTAATCACTGGAATGGTATTTAAGGTCATTTTACGACTCAAACAAGATGTGTCCTGCCATTTATGTGCCCTGAGTTTTCAAGGGATCATCAAGAGAGAAATGTAGTGCCAGGGTGCAAAGATGGTGCCAAGAAATGCTTTAAATGCTTGCTTCAACAGAGGCCCAGTGCACACACAGCGCTTGCACCTGGACAGGGCCTCGATCGTTGAGCTTTGCCACTGATCGCACAGCCAGCATCCCTCCCGTGGCCCTGTCGTTACTGGAGAAAGATGCTGCGCCAGCCAAAAAGAGGTATCCAGGGAATATCTCGGCCCCTCCGTCTCCTGCTGCCCCTTAATGGCAAATGCACCAGAAGAATATAAATACATGTTGGCCAGACGCTGATGTGCAAAGATAAAGCATTGCGCTGGTTTGCGGACATCATCGGTGCCATTAAATGTTAGGCATGTTACCATCACGGCACCGAACACACAAGAAAGAAGAGGAAGAGGAAAAAGCAATATTCCAAGATTCAACTGGTATGTGATGCAGAGGAGAGAGCTTATGTAGACAGAGGGAGCAGGAAGAGCGATGGCATGAAGCAAAATTTCCTGTCCAAAGCAGCTGTGATTTAGCATGGCGGCGATGGTTGCTGCTCTGTCCTCTCTCTCTCTCTCTCTCTCTCTCTCTCTCTGTCCCTGTCTGCCGGACATTCCTTCAGTCTCACTGTTTACAGATAGACAGGAATGCACACTCAGGCCGGAGAGGTATGGACATGAAATTCCCTAGCCCAAATCTCAGAGAGTGATTCAGCGAGAGAAAGAGAGAGAGAAAGAGAGAGAGAGAGAGGAGTTTAAATGTTCCTAGTCGACCAAAACACCTACAAGGCTTTAACAAAAAACAAATCCAGAGATATTTCTTGATACTCGCACACACGTTGAGCTGTTATTCAACACAGAAAATACAAAGTTCAGAGAGGAACGAGGTGCCAGAGTTCACCGCTGCCGAAAACACAATAGTTCAGAGCAGAAAAAACAGAGGTTCACACAAGCAGGTGTGTGCATTGAAGAGTGTGTGTGTGTGTGTGTGTGTGTGTGTGTGTGTGTGAGAGCCATGGTCAGGCCCAGGTGGTGAGATGCGTGACATGTGGAGGTCAGCTCAGGTTATTTGACTAGAGGAGAATAGGTTATTTGAATTGTAAACTCAGTCTCACGTGGTTTTCATGGTTCCTGACAAAGGCTGGAAACACACAATGGTCAGCCGTCAGACCTGAGGGGTTTGACCCAATCAGCAACCTGGAATGGAACTATGTTTGTAGTGTATGTGTGTATGCTTCAATTTATTGATGTGTTCATATTGGATGTTTGCATGTGGTAAAATGACACACACATTTTCAGTCACAGTGTGTTTGTGTGTGCCTGCATGTGCATTCTCTCATCGGGTTAAATTAAATTAGATTGAAATAATAATAATGAAATTATTTTTCCTTTTGCTCGGAACCCGGACTGAAAGAAGACTGAGGGAGGATGAAGTGCAGGGAGAGAGAGAGAGAGACTGAGATCTCCCTCTCCAATTTCTTTGCTGTTACTCTTTCGTGTGCACTTTCCTGCCCCCTCTCTTGCCCTCTCTGTCTCTCTCCCACTCCCTCCCTCCCTCTGTCTTTGAATGTGGTTATGTAAGATCTCGAGATCTCTCAGTAGTAGAGGCTTTGGGAGAACGACAGAGACAGGGGGAGGCAGGGGGGAGAGGTTACCAACCCCCCCGCCCCTCCCGCCCTCCTGCAAATGGCCCCGCTAATTTACCGAAAGGCCGATGCTTGTGAACGCAGCTCACATGTACCAGCCGGCGTCTTCAAAACACAATCTGTAATAGTCCCCTCGGTATCGAGCCAAGCCACTCTGGAGCAGTTTCTAATTGTTGGGCTGATCTGTGCTTTGGCTAGGAAGCTCGTTAGCTGTAATGAGTTATTTGCCTATATTAGAGGTAGAGAGAAGAAGAGAAGGGAAGAGGGACTGAAAGTAAATGGAGAGAGAGAGTGAAAGTCAATGGGAAGGAAGGAGAGAAAGGGAGAACGAGTGATGAAGAGTGGCAGAATATGGCGAAAGGTGACACATCAGTGGTAATAAGGTATGTAGAGGAGCTGGGCAGCGGCCACGATGTCATCATCACTCGATTTAAGATGACAAACACCCTCCTGATTAATACCAACACACGCTGCCTAATTCAAAGCGACAGCTCCACAAACTGCAGGGACTTTGTTGCCGTGGTTACAAAAGGCAAAAAAAAGTGTATAAAAGGTAAAGAGAGAGGAAGAAAGAGAGACATAGGGTGAGAGGAACTCTACTCCCAGGGCTTGTGGAGTGAAGTGTTGTGTTAGTGGAATAGTGTAACAGTGTTGTCGACATGCATGCGTGGTGGGTGTGTGTGTGTGTGTGTGTGTGTGTGTGTGTGTGTGATGGCTTTATTGCCGGGCTGTCACCAGCGATCAGTTTATAAGCTGTGAGACAGAAACCAGAGTCTATCGAAGAGAATGAAGCTCGGCTATCGCAGCCTCCGTCGCCATCCACAGACAGAGGCTGTCCCAGTCACACACACAGCCTAGCGATAACGCCATCACACACACACACACACACACACACACACACACACACACACACACACACACACACACACAGATCACATCCATCCTCTGAGCCTTTGTCTTTCTCCTCTTAGTCCGGCCCCTCCTCCTTTTCTTCCTCCTCCCCTCTCTTTCTCGTGGGCCAGCGGGTTAGTATGACTGATTTGTAAACAGCCACATCCATCCGGCTCACACACACACACACACACACACACACACACACACACACATGAACACACACACACACACACACAGACTCCAACAATGGCTAACAAGACCTGCTGTGTCTCCCAGCCCGGGGAGCAGGGGAGGTTTAATTTGGATGGCGGGTCCGGATCTATCGGCGAGGCCATATATCAGAGCCAGGCCCAATGAAACACCGCAGGCTCAGCTTGGGACACACACACACACACACAGACCGCATTTTAATACATCAGCTTATATCTGTCCTTCTCTAGCTCCCTCTCTGAACTGTGTCTGTCTCACCTTTGTTTTTCCATCTTCTATGGCTGAGGACTGTACGCACACATTTCCTCTCTCACTCACATCATGATGAGCAAACCAATCAATAATTGACCTTGATGATCCTCAGGCCATATCCATGCTGTCTTGGATGGTAATGGGGATCCTATAGTTAGAGCCCCGATCACTTCTCTGCAGCTCATTAATCTGATCAATATGATCGTTATCCTAATTGATAACCAACCAACCAAGCATGGAGGCACACGAGACACACAGGAGACTTCATGAACAACTTAAGCACAAAGCTACCACAGCAGCTGGGTTTTCAGAGATGACAGTACAGCTGTTGCTCTATAAGGAACTTTGTGACGAAGGTGTTTTGCTAAAATCGCTTTGGTTCTCTTCCCTGATCTTGTCGAATACTGTGGGATGTTGTTCCAGCTTGGACTCGCCTAGCAGGGTATTTTTCCACCCAGCGTCAGCAACACCTTTGGCACTTAAGTGACGCTTCACCTGACAAACCACAAAAGTCTAAGGTTAAGGCTTTACAACACTGGAGCGTCCGTCTACATCACGTGGAAGTCAACATTCCTACACATTGGCCTCAAAGGATGCAGCCATTATTTGCGTGGTCCCCCTCAAACGGATCAGGAAGAAGTATCTGTAGGAAATCCTGTAGTGCCGCTGCATCTATAGCTAGATACCCAACCAGCTTCCCCTGGGTGGAATGCTACAGGGGCTCAAGGTCTTACAGGCTCTTTTCATGTGGAAGCCTGTTGTGGGTAATATCTCCTTTCTATTCTGAGTGCCTCTAAACCTGCGGCAGCTGAGGCAGATCATAGCCGAGCATGTGTGTGCTTCAACATGCGTCTGTGAGATTAACTGGCAGCCAGATAAAGCCACGGGTGTGTGTGTGTGTGTGTGTGTGTGTGTATGAGTGTGAGTGTGTGTGTGTGTGGAAGGAGGTGATGATGAGGGAGAGACAGCGAGATAAAAGGAGCTTGTGAGTGAGTTACTGAATTAGGGAGTGAGTTGACGAGTGAGTGTGTGTGTGTGTGTGTGTGTGTGTGTGTGTGTGTGTGTGTGTGAGAGAGATGAAGTGCTTGTGAATTAGCTATTGAGTGAGTGTGAGAGAGAGACAGTGATTGAGTTTCTTGAGAGCAAGAGAGATCAAGGCTGAGGAAAAGAGAGAACCAGAGATAGAGGGAGAACATGTGTGTGTGTGTGTGTGTGTGTGTGTGTGTGTGTGTGTCAATAAAAACAATAAAGGGTCCATCCATTCATCAATCTGCAGACAGGGTGCTGGACAGCTACACGCCAGATAACGCCCCTTGGACAATTGCTACCAACAGCAGAGGACGTCACTGTAAACTGGCCTTCTGCACACAAAGATCACTAATCCATCTCTCTCCCACAATGCACCTGTTTCAAACATATATGTAACGCAAGTATCAATTTATCTATCTGTCCATCTGTCTGTTTATCCATCTCTCCTCACGTCCGTTCATCAGTTTGTCCAGTCTTTCTGCGTGTGACTGCACAGACCTTGATTGACAGACTGTTGTCAACTCATTCTACAGTTGCATTCAATTGCCCTGGACAAGATGGGAAAATGTCCACCATGTAAAAGGTAAACGTGTTGGAAGGCTGGACCAATGTCTGTCCTGTTGCCGGCCATATTGAAAACAGAGAATAAACCAGTCTGCTTTGGATGTGTTCAGGTGAGAGCCCAGAGAGGAGTGTCTGTCCCAGGTCTGTTCGGTAATGGCAGTGAGCCAGGGCATTCCCATGTATGAGCCTTGGTGTGAATTGCCTCTTACACGGGGTAAACCCGGATCAGCCTGCAGGATCGGCGTGAAAGCGGTATTTGTTAACACTGGATCCTGGTGTCACAGGATTAAAAATCACCCGTGTGCCAAAGGAAATTGGCATCCCACATGAGGAAATGCCCTTTCTACCTACTCTATCTGTTGTATTTCTATCTAATTCTAGGGCTGCTATAGTGGAGGTGATGCAGAGGGCAGGAGAGGGGAGAAAGAAGGGATGAGAGAGGGATGGGTCAGAGAGCAGGGGAGAGGGATTAGTGGGAGGATAGCGTTGGAGAGGGGACAGCTATTTCAGGCGTCTGCAGAGGATGGCCACAGCGGAGGGCAGGAATAACCTTTCATGGCTGTTTTTTGGGCCAGTGGGACCTTTAGTCTCTCCTGTCCGATGGCCAGTGGTTTTTCAGAAATCTACTTTTACTTAAAGTTATATTACACACAGATAAAGGGAAGGTTCCTTAACAGTCCCTTGCGTACAGCAGTGGTTCTATGTAGAACTGTAATGACTAAAGGAAACCTGTGATTTGTCAAAATAAAAACCTGAAAAAAAATCTGATTAAAGAATCCTGTCTGGGCTACAAAAAATATTTCATTACTGCTGATTTGGGACAGTTCCTGCCATTTCAGAGGGTTTTTTACGGTTCTGTGTAGAACCATTTGGTGCAACAATGAATCTTTTTAAAAGGGGTTCTGCTATGGTGCAAGCTAGTAGTACTTTCTATGAAAAATAATGGATTGTATTACTCATTGCATTGCATACATACAACTTGATAAATAACACTAATACTTTCACTAACCATTAAAATAACTCTGGTCATCCATCAGTTTAGTGCAGAGAGTATATTGTGCATTTACACATTGTCCTTCACCACAACTGAAAATGAGTCAAATGATAAATTCAGTTTACAGCTTGGCTTGAATCTTGAATTGAATCTTGGCTTTAAAAATGTGCCTTTAACTCCCTGGTTGAAATGTGAGTTTGCATTACGACTTTGCATTACGACTTTGCATTACTTGAAAAAGTAACTGAAGTCATACTCGCACTTTTTAAAATATAAGGTGCTGCATGACTCACTCGCTCACTGGAGTGACATTACAACATAACTCAAGGTTATATAACTAAGATATCCCAAACAGCGCTGATGGCATTGAGTGGGATGGTGAATAAAGGGGTTAAGAAGGGGGCACTGGAGACCTGGGAACGATAGAGGAGAGGAGAGAAGAAGAAGAGGAGAGGAGAGGAGAGGAGATGAGAGGAGAGAAGAGAAGAGGAGAGGAGAGGAGAGGAGAGGAGAGAAGAGGAGAGGAGAGAAGAGAAGAGGAGATGAGATGAGAGGAGAGGAGAGAAGAGAAGAGAAGAGTCAGTTTAGTTCATGATACCTTTTTTCAGTTATCTTCAATGGTATTGCGGTGCTCATGTCTCAACTTGCTAATGCTAGAATAGCCCTTGAGACTGAGCTAGTGTCTAGTGAGCGTCTGGGCGGGGTGTTGTTATTGTTATTGAGCAGTGTTTCAAGGTTTCTGGTGATACATATGGGATCTGTATACTATTTGACTGGACTGTGACACTGTCTGTGTATATGATGACACCACTGCAGTGATCCACTACACACACACACACACACACACACACACACACACACACACACACAGACACACACACACACAGTGTTTGGTGATCCATCACCTGGCAACACCGCACTGTACACACACAAATCATATGGGAACACAGTTATACACTCATATATATATATATATATAGTATTATTAGTATTATTACACACACACACACACACACACACACACACACACACACACACACACACACACACACACAGTGCAGGTAAATGTAATCTTGCTCAGCATTTTCAGCAGGGATAATAGATGGTTCTGTCAGCTGATTCACAGCTCGGAGGAGAACACAGTACAAACACAGTACCCAGTGAAATACCCTGGGAGTACACACTGTGACATGGATACACACACACACACACACACACACACACACACAATGTAACAGGTTCCCTCCTAACTCATGTGGTGGCTGCCAGGCAGAGCCACTGTTGTTGCAATACAACGTATTTATAGTCTACCGCCATGGAAAGTCTTATGGCTTGACTGTAACAATACATCACAAATATCCAAGACATCCAATGCCCTGAGTGTCACAGCATACACTGTCATGACATGTACCCATAATTCATCATCATGCCCTTATTGTGCACTGTGCAGGCAGGTCAGCTATCCATTAACCATTTCTTTCTTTCTATTGCACGCCCAACCGTCCTGGTAGGGGGATCCCTCTCTGAGTAGCCCCTCCCTCTCTGAGTAGCCCCTCCCTCTCTGAGTAGCCCCTCCCAAGGTTTCTTCCATTTTTTCCTAAAAGGTTTTGTGGGAGTTTTTCCTTATCCTCTGTGAGGGTCCAAGGCAGAGGAATGTCGTGTACTAATCATTTATTGTTTTCACATGTTGGGCACTGTTAGACTTAGAGACTGTAACGGTGATTAAGGGCTCTACAAATAAAATGTGATTTGATTTGATTAATATTATGAGAATTATTAGTAGGAACATCCTTTTCACTTTTGCAAGAAGCAGCATTGATCATGTTTGAGTTATTCAATTAAAAGTTTCCGCAGCATCATTCATAAAAACGCCACCACATCGCGGCGCGGCCGTCTTGGTGGGTGAAATGGCAGGTGGCTGTGAACAAACAACAGGTGTTTGCAGTTAAACAAGAGCGGCAGCCGGTGATACATGGTTGATGGCGCGGCGCCATATTGGAGACCGTGATGAACGTGATGAGAGGACTATGAATAAGCATGCGGCTCTCCTCCCTTTTGTCTTCCCCACCACCCTCCCGCTCCCTTCCTCCCTCATCAGGCAGGAGTTATAGCGCCTCGTTAGCGCTAACGAGCTTGTGGCTGGCTGCTTTCGCTAGTTTAATGATGGTAGGGGCGGAGCTCTGTGACTGGACCCTGACCTCACCAGGCTCAGACTATTCTCTACCGCGACACCCAAACACAGCCGGTCGGGAATTATCCAACGCCACTCGATTTCCCCTCAAAGGAGTATTTGTGGGATTCATTTCTAAGCTTTCTGCACCAGGGGAGATGTTTTTGGTCCGCTGGGCTATACATCACATAAACTGCTCCTGCTTCCACTGTATGTTCTCAACGCCTCGGCCCGACCCTGACCCCTTTAAAGGCCATTTAGCCCTGGAAAAGCGATAAGCATTCAATCTACTGGAGAGGAGGAGATGATGGTGCCAATGGGAGGGCGGCTATGATACTGTGGGAAGGGCTTGATCCTTAACAAAAAGGGAGGCCATTAGGAGGTGAATGGGTTGACGTCTTCATGAAGCTCAGGCCCACAGCAATTAAACAGTTATTACAATGTCAGTGACCGGGCTGCAGGCTGTCAAGCCTCGCTCTGTCCCTAGATATATGCAAAGACAGAAATTTGAGCTGAGCAATTAGAGGCTGATAGCAACGCCGAGACGAAGCGAGCCTCCACTCCTACTCGTCTTGCCCCCATTTTCATTCCGCTCAGCCCCGCCTCTCCAGAGCCCGGCTGTCACTTGCGTTCCTTTTCTTTCTCTCTAGCATCTTCTCTCTATTGCTCACTCCTGTCTCCTGTCTCATCCTCTCTCTCTGTCTGTCAGTCTGTCTGTCTTCATCCATCTCTCACTCTCTCAAGTGCACCCTCTTAAGAAACTTTTAATGTAATGTCTGCTACAGCTGCCATAAACCCTAATTTTATCTCTCTCCCACGCACTCTCTTTTCACCCATCTCTTCTCTCTTCTCTTCTCTCGCTATCTGTAGTCATGTGTCCACCCATTTAAAGGATCAATAGCAGCATATCACCCTGTTGTTATTGATAAATGCCAGATGAATCATAGGGGGGCCATGGTGCGCCCTCTTCTCAGTAATTTGGAGCTGGAGCAGGCCTGGGAAAATAGAAGCTGCCATGGTGCAGGGTGTGGACAAAATAATGGAAACACATAACAAAGATTAGGACCACCTTTGCCTCAGAGGGATGCTGGGCCAAGGAAAGCCTCATACAGGTTGAATAATCTTTAGATGTGGTGAACTGGGAGGCCATTCACCAAACCACTCTGCAATGTGTTTAGCGGTGTATTGACATTGTCATCTTGGAGTATGGGAACATCATGAGGGAAGGAAACGACATTTTGATGTTGTCTTGCTTTCGTAATTCAATGTATTTTGTATTTTGTATTGTATGGTTGAAACTGTATGTTGGGGTGGGACAAAAGGGGATTGGATGGAGGGGATTGTTCAAAAATCTGTGAAGGTATTATTGGTTGATATGTTTGTTTATATGTTGATTTTGATGAAAAATGATTGTGAACTAGGTGTACCTTATGATACGAGAATTAGCTAACAAAGAATCTATCTATATTTTCACTCAGGTGTGTTTGAGACGCTTCAGGCCCAATACTCTGATACCAAAGACCTTGTAGAGTCATTCTAGCTGTCCAGGGGCCCCAGGTCCCTCCACTTGTCTGCTCTTATCCTGTATGTCTGGACTTGTGTTACAGTTACAGACACTTACTTACTTCCTTATACTACTTCCTCACTCACTGTTTTACACATGTACGCCGATTACAGCGCCTCCGTCTTGATGTCACCATGTCACCGTGGACTTTCTGTCAGAGTCCAAGAGTGTCAAGAGATAGTTCAGGTTTCTATGAAGGTGATTTAACATGGAATGGGAATCATTTTGGTCTACTTGCCGATAGTTATTTGGCATGTTGGAAATGCTTGTGCAAGTCAGTAAGGCTGAAAAATCAAAAGGCCCGTACCGTTGACTATGTTGTGAGACAGGCGTTATTTAGTTCCACTGACTAGCATTGCAATTGGTAACAAAGGCTAACATCTTCAGGCTATAACAATAACTCAGAATAGCAGAACTATTCCTAACCACTCTCACGTCCTACTAAGACGAGAAAAAGAAAACAAACACTAAGTGGCCATAACCTCAATGCCGCGGTGCTCTTTGATTCACTGATGAGTGAGAAAAGTGGAATTTCTCATTAATGAAGGCACTTAAAATGTGTGGAAAACAACAAATAAGAAAAGCTTTATTCACACAAAACAGACAAACAGACATCAGACACTGAGACAGGCTTTTTTCATCCTCATCCATCAATGTTTCAGGTATAGTGGCTTTCTCTTCAACCTTTTTTGCCTGATACAGGAAGGTTTGTTATAGATGTATAGATGTGTCTTGTGAGCAGTGCACGACACAGACATAAAAAAAAATCAATCTAATATCAGCCTCAACGGTCACCAGTATGAAGCACGGCCACAGTCATTTTCTTTTTGTTTTATTCTGGTGTGATGTAGGATTCCTCAGCCTCATTTCCCTGTAAAATTTCCAGAAACGCCCTCTGGTAGACCGCTAACCTTTGCATCAAAAGGAGCGGTGAGGGGGAATAATAATTACACCAATACATAGAACCTGACTCAGGCCGTAGAACATACTGTAGCTCCAAGTGTGGCCTGGCCTGGCCTGGCCTGGCCTGGCCTGGCCTGGCGGGGTCCGGTCTGGTCAGAGTTGGCCCTGACCCCTGAGACCTCACTAACTCAATTAAAACAGACATGAGCTCATCAGCAAGCTTGGTCCCATTCTGTCAGTCGGCCTGTCTCTTACCAGGAACCTGATACATCGCGTTAGATAGGGTGACAACTGGGGGAGAACCAGTCTCCCCTCCTTCCCTTCTCTCCTCATCTACCTCCTGTACTTCTCTTTTTTTCATCCCTACCCATCACTCATTTTCAGCCTCCCACCTGTTTTCCCTCTTTTCTTTATCCCCTCCTTCACTCCCTCCCTTTACATTCATTGGTGAATCCTCGTCGTTCTCTCCTCTTTGGCCTTCTCCCACTTCCTTCTTTTCATTTTGACTCCTTTCTCCATACCCTCCTTACCCTCATTTCTTCCCTTCCTGCATTCCCTTACTGGCTTCCCATCTTTCCTCTATCTTTCTTTTCATTCCCACTCTCTTCCACTCTTCTCTTTCTGGCCTTCTATTAACTTCTTATCACACTTTGCCAGTCCAGGTCTCTCCCAGGGTTGGCAGATCCGGAATGTCACAGTTAATAAAAAAAAAACTTTTATTGTGAAAGACTGACTGAGAAGAAAACATTTAATGAAAGCAGAACAGGACAACAAGAGTTAGGACCTGAAATGTGGCAGATCTGAACAGTGGGCACCATGTGGGTACTGTACAAGATGTTCCCAGTTAAAAAAAAAAAAAAAAAAGACTGATACAATAGAACAACAGAAATAGCCTCCAGCCCAGCCTTCTGCTTTCTGAAAAGCTTTACAACATTAATGAAGCTTTCCTTACAGGTGATGCAGGCTTGTTGAAAGCAATCAAAGGGCCTTTTGAAAAATCTGAAGTGCTGAGGCGCCGCTTAATGTCTGATTACAAATGTGGGGTCTTACATGTAAGATGCAGAAACATCAAACACAATCAAACACAACAGTCCTACTGACCATATAGACTAGAACATGGCAGAACCACTCCCACAGCGTTAGAGACACCGTACACTACACTCGCAATGCACACGCAATGTATATGTACCAATTAGGGCATATATGTTCTTCAAGTGTTCGACTTGTAGATGGAAAATCAGTTTTTAGATCTTGGTTAACCCGTCTTAATTTAAAGTAAAAGACAAAAACAAAAACATCTTTTATAGCCACAAAATACATGTAAAACCTCTATTGTAAGCTGTCACATGGTCAGGCCTAGTGTCCAAAGCTCAGACAATACATTTCAGAGTAAAAACAATGGCTCCAATGGCTTCATGTCCCTGAGCAGTGTATGTGTTGTCCTTTGAGCAGGTGTCAGTATTCACTGTGAAGCTCTATAAGCTGTCAATATGTGTGTGCATCACTGTCATCATGACATGTTGCTGTACATTTGCTGTCCTTGGCAATGTACAACAGTTCTGATACGAGTAGTCTGGTTGTAGGTGTTGTAGATGTTTGCTCCAGCACCAGCACACTTATTGTAGGGATGTAACCCACAAAAAAAAAGAGTTTACCCACCTTTTTAGGCTGACACAAACCTAAATTCATAGTATACATAGTAAGTAGTATCTGAGGTTATATGAGTTATATGACGATAAGGTATTTTAATGGAAAAAAACAAACATAAATTGATACTTTCTGAAAATGTCGGTGGTTGCTTACCGGAGTTCATTGTTTACCCACCTTCTACTTTCCAGCCGCGTCGCTGAGTGCAGTAGAAATACTTTCTGATGTAAATGTCCTGTAAGTGATCCTGATTTCAGTATGAGGCGGAACTGCGTTATCTGGGCCAGCAAACACCAGAGGTCAGCCTGCCAGCGTGAAAATGCCGCTGATAATGGCGACTCGTATTTCAAAGCAGCAACTTGACCCTTTCGTCTATGCTTGATGAGTCAGGGTACTTTTAAGACCATCTCATCTCGCGGCCTACGCTCCTCGCTGAGTGACAGGGCTCAGGAGGGTGTATATGCAGCGTGTGTGTGTGTGTGTGTGTGTGTGTGTGTGTGTGTGTGTCAGCATTAGTCGAGTGAGCGATCTCCGTGTCATCATCCTTCACCGCCGTGAGCGAGCTGGCACTGCCGACTTGGTGCCCGCTTGACAAAGGCCTCGGTTGGCACCTGTCAGTCAGCGGGCAGCCAAGCGCGGCGCCCTCCATTAGCCTGGCTGACAGCCGTGGACCCGGGGCATCACTCACTCTCTCGCTTCACCGGCTTTACACCACCCTGCCAGCGCTTGCTCAAGGCCTTTCAGCTACACACACACTCTCACTCTCACACACACACACACATATACAGATATTAACACACACACACACCCTTGGCGAGAGCCGTTCACCTTGGGCTCTGCCAGAAAACAGTGACCTGGAGTGGTGGCCAGGGCAACGCATCATCATGACGACTTTGACATCCCTCCCTCCTGCTCCTCCACTTTTCCTTGTTCTTTCCTCTCTTTCTTCAATCCTCCCTCCTGTTGTTCCTGTAACCCTTCCTCCACAGGATCCCTCCTTCCGTCTCTCTCTCCCTACTTACCTCTCTGCCTCCCACCCTCCTCTCCCTCCTGGTATATTCATGCCGTACTTGGCATCGGGTTGGTAGCCAGTCATCTCACTGATTCAACATGGCCAGGCCTCAAGGTTGAATAGGGCACACATTTATCTGAGACCTTCTGGATACTCACAGCCCGCCAAAGACCGACCTGACCTCTCCTTCTCCTTCTCCTTCTCTCTCTCAATCTATCTTTCCTTTCCTTTCTCTGACGGTGTGTTACATGAGAGCTCTGCGGGCCCCTGATTTCCCAAAAGGAAATGTTTTTGACCATGTTTTTGCTACGGCTTAAAATAGAACAGAGATGAAAAGATGTTAAATAAAGATCTTAGCGGCCTAATCAGGTCAACCCCAAGGTCTCTGAACAGCAGCGCAGCCTTGCCCCTGTTTGACCAAACCCTCCTGTATCGAGTTAGCCGCTGAAGGCCACAGAGGCAATTTTAGATCAATACTAGCCTTCTCAAAATTCACAGCGCAACTCAATGAAGGCCTAATATCTCCGCAGCGCTGCTACAACTCCAATCCCACCTCTTTCAGCTGAATCGATGAATTTCATCAATAAGCGCCTTACTCAGCATGTCGAGGCTCCCCGTGTGACCGTGACTTAAATGTCGGCTTTTGTGTCAGCGTGCGTTAAACCTGCTTCAGGTTAATGCATGAGGGATGGAAAGATATTGATGTAAATGTCTGTAAATATATCAAGGTGTGATGATTGATAATGACAACTGCTGCATGCTGGTGTGATGGAGATGAATGGTTTGGTCCATCTAGTCGAGGGCTCTCTAGCATCTCTAGCCTGCTTCTTTCTCCTGTTGTTTTCAAAGGGGAAGACACGACACTCCTGACAGCACTGAGAGGAAACTGGTTGAAGTGCTTTGAAAATTGAAAAAAATTCAGCTTCATCCCAAAAAAAAAAACAGGTTTTAAATGGGATTTAAATAGTCAGCAGTGGAATCCATCACTAGTTCTTCTGCCAGGTATCGGGGTGGTACTCACAAAAAAAGTGGCAGGCTGACATTGAATTTGCACTGGAAAGCGAGAAATGTGAGGAAAACAAAAGAAGTTGCCAAACAAAAATGTAGATTTGAACCTTGCAGCCCTAGTTTTGGAGTTATCTGGAACTTGTCATCTAAAAAACAAGGTGCTTTTTTTATTCCTGAAAATTGTGTGAATTTCTGAAAACAAAACGAGCTGTCCAACATATTATCCTCCAATTAAAAACCTTTCTTTAAGCATGTAATGTGGAGGAATGCAGGAAACTTCTCACCGTAGTGGTTAAACTCTGAGCCAGTTGGGTTCGTTACCCACTCAGAGAAAAGGTTAACCCACATTTGGCGAAGTGAAGAGTGAAGTTGTATGTGAAGGTGAAAGCAAAGCATGGACAAGTATGGACAAGAGCCCAGCTGTGACTACTGAGGTGTCCAGGGCATCGGCAATCTGGAAGGAAGTGCTCGTGTGTGTGTGTGTGTGTGTGTGTGTGTGTGTGTGTGTGTGTGTGTGTGTGTGTGTGTGTGTGTGTGTGTGTGTGTGTGAGAGCCCTGTCCTTCTGCCTGATCAATGGGAACATGTGTTAATGACTGTTTACTCCACGGCTGGCTGAACCATCAGGGCCTCGTGCTAACCTCCTCTGTCTGCTACAATTACTGACGCAATACATCCTGCTGACCAGCCACACACACACACACACACACACACACACACACACACACACAGAGTTACAGAGAGACACACTATTTTTCTATATCCCATCACCCCTCTCAACCACATGAACACATACACACACATACACACATTCTGGACGGAGGATGAACAGGGTGAACATGACCAGCTTTTTCGCGGTTCGTAATGATGAAGCATCTGATTATTAGAGTCAACTGGTAGCCAAGAGCTCTCCTTAGTCATTACACACACACACACACACACACACACACACACACACACACACACACACACATTGACTTTCATAGCACATACACAATGCTGTAATTGGAGCATTTTTCACAGCATAAATGAGGCAGGAAACCTCATTCAGTACTCAGGTGATTATTGGAAATCGTGAACGAATGAAATTCTTCTAAGGTGAAAATGAAAATAGCTGCAGTAATCATTTCTCAGATACAGGCACACACACACACACACACACATCTGTAGCACAGTATTTTAAATGGCATACGACTATGAAAAGACGAAATAAATCAAGATACAATTCATGTACATGAGAAATAGTCCTCTATTATAAGCGAGGACACCATTATCTACTGTCAGCACATCCCTGTCTCTTTCTCTTACACACACACACACACACACACACACACACACACGTAGCCTTCTAGCTACTGAAAGTCCCTTTAGTGTCATACCCTTTCTGTGTGCGGTATGCAAGTGTGTGTGTGTGTGTGTGTGTGTGTGTGTGCATGTACAGATATCAGCGTGTTGACATTTCAACGTCTGTGTGAGAGTCAGTTTTTTGAGCAAAAGAAGAAGAGGAGGAGGAGAGAGGAGAAAGATAACAGAACAAAGTGTGACAAACAAAAGATACAGACAGTGAGGACTGAGAAGTGTTTCACAATGACTCACTCTGTTACTAAAAATACGTGTGTGTGTGTGTGTGTGTGTGTGTGTGTGTCCACGTGTGCAAGATTGTGTCTCCCTGCACCAGTGTTATGTGTATGCATTCTCTGCACAGTTTTGTGTATTTGTGTGTGTGTGTGTGTGTGTGTGTGTGTGTGTGTGTGTGTGTCTTGTATTTTTTATACTTATGAGGACCAAATGCTCTCACAAATATAGAAAGATGAGGAAACTAGAGGGTTAAGGTTAGGGGTTAGGGGTTAAGTTTAGGGGTAAAGGTTAGGGGTTGGGGGTCAAGGTTAGGGGTTAGGGGTCAAGTTTAGGGGTTAGGGTAGGGGTTAGGGGTTAAGGATAGGGGTTAGGGCATGAATGTGGTCAATGAAGATCCTCAAAAGTATAGTAATACAGAAGTGTGTGTGTGTGTGTGTGTGTGTGTGTGTGTGTGTGTGTGTACAGTACTGACTGCTGGAGCTCGGTAGACTCAACCTGCGGGTCAAACCCATTCTTCTGTAAAGACGGAGTGCGGGACAAACCACATCTGTGTTTACTTTATCAAACAGACCAACAAGCCACACACAGGCGTGAACTCATCAGAGGCAGAGACAGAACGGAGATAAGCATTCCCAGGCTCTTTTTTTGGTCCTTTTTATTTACCGGCTGTCTGTCCAAAAGGTTATCGGTGGCCATTACCATGCAGCCCCGCTGAGGTCTGGTCGGCTGCAGCGGCACCACCAGGCCGTCAATACCCAACGGCACAGTGTAAATGTCAAAATATGGACGGCTCAGCGGCTGCTCCGGCCATAAAAATGAGGAGCTTCTCAAACAGGCCTGCTGGATTAAAGGACTCTCAGAGACAACCTCCTCTGCAGGGTTTTAAATGGCCACTTTGGTCCAAAATGACATTTTGAAATGAAGGAAATAATACAGTACAATGTGATAGAAGTGTGACATCCATGGATGGATTGCTTCATCAGATTTTATGTGTGATCCAATATGTGATTCACTGAAACAACATCTTAACGTTTGAAGAGCGGAAAACAAATAAAATGAAGGCAAGCCTATTTGACACACACAACATGGCCAAAGGTATGTGGACACCTGCTCGTCAAACATCTCATTTTAAAAACACCAGTTGGATGGGGTTGAGGTCAGGGCTCTGTGGAGGCCAGTCAAGTTCTTACACACCGATCTCGACAAAGCGTTTCTGTATGGACCTCGCTTTGTGCACGGGGACGTCGTCATGCTGAAACAGGAAAGGGCCTTCCCCAAACTGTTGCCACAAAGGTGGAAGCCCAGAATCATCTAGAATGGCGTTGTACGTTGCAGCGTTGAGATTTCCCTTCACTGGAACTAAAGGGGCCTGAACCATGAAAAACAGCCCCAGACCATTATTACACTTTATACATCAGAAGGGGTGTCCGCAGACTTTTGAGCAAATATGTGGGTTGGTCTGCTTCATCAATTTCTTGAAGTAAAAGCAAAACAAGAAAGTCCATGGAAATGTATTTTATTGCCTGTCTACTTTTAAAAAGGATAATCTATTTACCTTTAAATGTACATCACCACACGATGCTCAAGACCTTTTAGACAACATTGGCTTTGTATGGCCGTGACAAAATGATAGTTTTCAGCGTGGTAGAACGTCTTCATTTCATGTCTGGAAAAAGATTTATCCCTGGTGCACCGGGGACTGAAGTGGGAAAACGAGTGGAGAGCAGCAAGTGTGGAGGCAGCCATCGTTACGTGTTCAAAATGCATCCATTAAGGGCGAAAACAGGGCATTGGCCTTCTAATCAGAGCAATAGGCCTGGACTTTGAAAGGTGGAAATTTCCCAAGAGAGAGAGCACTAGTCCAATCCAATTTCCCTCTAGATCAACCGACCGTTCACGCAAATTATAACTCAAGGAGACAGTGATGTGATTAGAAAGAGCTTATCCTCTCTGTTGTATGGCAGTTCCACCAAGACAATCAACAACAGGCAAGTGTAGAGGTGCCTTGTGTCTATGTCAAAAACTGTGTTCTCATGTTTTCAATTCTCCTTCACTTCAGCAGGCGTGTTGCCTCTCGGCCCGGCAGACAGGAGCGTCTGTAGCAGCACAGTAACAGACAGAACAACAAAAAGCTCTTTGCAGGATCAAGACAGTTGAGGCCTTTTTGTTATTGGGTGATGATACACTGTTAGCAGTTGTGCAAGTTACTTCCCAGAGATCACCTGTCAATCAATCAGCGTGTCCAGCACTGTGACGTCTTTCTCCTTGGATTTTCTGTTAATGGAGTTTGAGTTTCTGTAGGTGGCGCTCTTCTCTTCGTCTGTCCAGCCATGGTGGCTATCGCCGCTCATGCTAGCTATCCAGTTCTTCTCCTGTTTAAGCCAAACAAACCGGAAACCTAAAGTACATCACTTCCTGTGCACCAGGGAAAGACCTACCTGACACCGGGTGTTTAGACCAGCAAATGTAAAAGGTTTCATGAACTGGATATAGATTGAATCACCATTGGCAACAGAGAGTAGCAAAACAGATATTTACTTATGATGTGGTTTATTACTTCAATGTACAAATATATTGTACCTGTAACTCTGCTTCCCTTCTTACAAGGATGCCACGGTGCACTTGCTGTAGTACAGCTGGCTTACAGGAAAAAGCTCCTCTGCAGAAGTGCTCTTCAGGTCACAACCCTGATCTCTCCACGGTGGCCTCTACCGTGGAGAGCACTTGAAATGCCTCTATATCGTCCAACCTCCCTCTCTATCTGTCTTGCTCCTTCTTCCAGGCTCTCCTTTCTATCTCTCCCTCTCTTTAGGGTGCTGGTCGGTGTGCTCGGGCACTTATGAAAATAATAAATCATGCTCCTAATTGCTTTGCAATTTATTTACAAGGAAGCGTGTTACTGTGGAATACTTTCATTTCCACAATAATGACAAAAGGGGCTCTCAGAGGTGATGGTTTCAAAGAGTCTGCAGAGGGAGGGAAGACGGCGGGTAAGGGAGGAAGCAGGTACGAGACGATAGAGTAACACGGCCTCGCTACGTGTGTTGTTCCTCAGCCTGTCTAACGATGTGACCTTGCAGATCGTGCCGCTACGGCGATTATGTCTCGTCTACGCCTCGCATCCGTGTCGCTCAGCGGTCGACGATGTGCCCCGGTGCCACGCGAAAGCCTCGTCTTTGAAATGACACACGTTCAAACCGCACACCTTCGGATCTGACTCTGAACGTCAGCCCTTTCAGGAGCGACGTTCTCTTTTACACATCCGGCTGTCTCCTCGGTCGATAAACTGCAAAACGCTGAGAAGGGGGTAGACAGGGGGGTGTCACGAGGGTAGACTGGTGACAATACTACCCAGTTAGCTGGCTTTGCTCCAAATCCTGCACGTTAACCCTGTGTGTTCCCATACTGCCTCTTGCTCTATGCTTTGTTACTAGATTAGATTAGATTAGATTAGATTAGACAAGAAGAAACCCTAACGAGCCCCGTGGGGAAATCGGGTCGTTGCAGCAGCAGCAGCAGAGAATGGGATAAAAATAAGAAAAATAGAAAGTACAAGTAATGACAACCCAAGAACATATGGAGAGCAATACGGCAAAGTTTCCACAGTGGAGGAGCGAAGCCAGGTCGGCGACCCCTCTGTGTTGGTGATACGGGGGGTAGAAAGTGCCTTCAATAGCTGTCATGTTTGGGATAATTAGAGCAGGCGACGAGCGGCCCGGGGTCCGGCTGGCCCGCAGGACATCTTGGTCGATGCAGTGAGCAATTAAGAGGCAGCTACAAGCCTCTCTGCAAGGAAAGACCTGCTGCTTCTTTCTCAGCTCTCAATGACATTTAAAAAAAAAAGGTAAATAATGAGCTTTTTCCGCAGCTCGGTCCGTCTCACTTGCTCCTCTGTTTCCGTCTCATTCTCTGTTCTCTGTTCAGTTACTTTACTATTTGATAAATGATTTGGTTTAGAAACATGTGCATCATTTATATCAATGATCTCTCTCCACCTCTTTTAATCTTGTTGTTAATCTTATATTGTTATCGGTGTATGTGAGAGAGAACATGTGTAGGTGGGTGTCGGTGAGTTAACGAGTTCTTGGTTTTGTTGCGATAATCATTTCAAGAACATCAAAAGTCTCTTAATCTTCTCTCACTCTCTCATTCTCTCTTCCTCTCTCTCATCTCTCTCTCTCTCTCTCTTCATCTCTACCTCTCTCCCTTCCTCTGTCTCTCACTGTCTACATAAATGTCTTCCTCTCTCTCACTATATCTCTATCTCTACCCCCTCTTCTCTCTCCCTGTCTCTCTCTTGAAGCCTCTCTCACCCTTGGTCTCGATCAATGCCTCTATTCAGCTCAATTCAATGTGCTTTATTGGTCTAAAAGTAAAAGGGAAATATTGGATGAGAGATCTACATTCATCAAGTCTTTCTCTCCCTCTCTCTCCATCTTCCTCCATGCGGTCACAGGTAAAGAGGTGGACTATGGTGGAGGAGGATGAGATGTGCTGAGCCCGGAGGAAGCTGAAGGTGAAAGCCAGTCATCCTGAACTGTACAATTAAATCAGAAAGTGGCAGGGTGAATGGGCCGCTCCCCTGGAGGGCGGCAGATAAAGGCGGGTGGGCCGGTCCGCTGGGGGGAAAAAAGACTTACGGAGAGAGAGAGAGAGAGAGAGAGAGAGAGAGAGAGAGAGAGTCCTGCTGTCTGACAGGCCCGCCCGGCCCTCGCTGTGAAGAGTCCCACTGTTTCTCTCTCTCTGTCACCGACGCTCACACTGCTTCCTAATGCGCTGAGATGGAGCGACCGCCCGGCCATGCCGCTTTGGAAAACGTCTTGGCGTGATCCGAACAAACGGGAACCAATCAGCTTTCAATCATTTTGCACTCTTTTTCCAAAAACTTAACTGAAAAAAGCCCAAGCTTGTAAAAGTTTATTCTTTATCATAAAGAAATCTAAAGAACTAAAAGTTACTAGCTTGTCTTTTTGGACTTTTCTTCATTCTCTCCTCCATCTCTTCCTCCCGTTCTCCTCCCTTTATCTTTGTTTTTCCTCACCTCTCTTAGTCTCTCTCACCCACTCTCTCTTTCTCGCTCACTTTCTTTCCCTCTATCTCTTCTCCCTCTTTGTCCTATTTTCTCTTTCTATCGCTCTCTGCCTCTCTCACCTTCTCTCTCTCACTCTCTCTCTAGCTCACTCGCCCCTAGTTTGAGGGGAAGCCACTCTGGGGTCTCAGTGGACGGAGTCAAATCTATCCAATTCAAATGCCTGTGAAATTGGGTTGGAAATGAGCTTGCGTGTTGAACGAGGGGAAAGTAAAAATCGACGTGGCGTTCAGCGGTGTGTTCGATAGGGCTTAGCGACCGGCTGCTCTTATGGAACCCAACACTTTAGAGGGAGTTAGAAATAGAGAAACCGGGTTACTGCCAATTATACACATATAGCGTGCAGCAATACGTAATCGCTCTCGACAGGTAGAGTTAACCCACGTTAGGACTAACTCTGAAATAAGGAAGTCAGCACCAGACAGATGATCTGGGTTGGTTTTAGAGATGTAATATAGATCCATTTTGGAAAAGAAAATGTTATTAATATCCATTTAAGACTGCTAACTATGGTTGAAATGATAATCCCAATTATTTTGCTAGATATTGTGATCACAATTATTAATCTTGATGATTTAAGGAACAATATTATTTTACTGGCAACTCATGGAAACATCTTAATGATTTCCAACTGCAGTGGGCTTTTGAAAATTAATGATCGATATTGCCACAATATGCCAATATGAGACACTATGATTATTAATTGTGGAAAGAAAAATCCTGTAAACTGATCAATAATATTCAATAGAGAGTTTTACTTGCATGGAAAATGTCACTTTGTAAGAGTAAGCGTCAGTTTTCAGATGGGGGAGCTCTCATGTTGGACAGAAACTGAGAAAGCCTCTGATAGGTGGGATGTGTGTGGATTTGTGTCTTATTGGGCTGCATTTGATTCAAATCATGCAGTGGATCAGTGGGTAAAAGCACCATACACCTGCCACTCTGTGAGTTTGAGCCCCGGTCTGGATCGGTGTCATATTTCTGACCTCTCTCTCCTCCTTTCTGTCTCTGTATTGTTCACAACTAAATAAATCAGTCCTACGGTAACATTTTTAAAACCAAGTCCGGCAGCGTCTACCGGCCATCGGTGTAAACAAGCCTGCCTGTTCCTCTTCTCAGTAACCTTATGTCCACGTTCCCTTCATTCCCAGCATGCACTAGGAGGTTTCCATTACCCCATTAAGCCTTGTTGGGGAGATAAGGCTGTGAGCTCTCCTAAACTACAAAAAACACACACACACACACACACACAACCAGGGCCAGTCGGGGAAGGCCAAACGTGTGTTTATGCTCTTCATGACAACAGCGGGGCCTCCTCAGGGAGAGCTTACAACCTGTGCATGTGTAGTATGTGTGTGCATATATGTGTGTGTGTCTAAGTTTCACCCTGTGTGGTCTCTCTCTCTCTCTCTCTCTCTCCTCTCTCTCTCTCCTAAGACATTGCCTCCTAGTACTCTCTCTCCCCAGAGCTGTTGTTTATCTTCTCTACCACTCCCTCCTGTTGCCATGCGATGAAGCTCTGTGAACAGATCTATTTCTAACTCCATACATGTACAAAGAGACGATACGCAATAAGATAAGAGCCATTTTCAGCCATTTTGAGCTTTCACCATAGTGCATAATGTCTAACCAGTCCCTATACATACATGTACAGTGCACAGTAACTACTATATACACATACAGTCCACATCTTCATCTTCCAATACCAGAAACAGGAGATACATTTTGAAGTCGGAAGTCGTTTCACTACGTACACACAAGTCAGGGCTCTTTGACATGTAGGCCGCTACAAGCTGACTACATGACGGATGAGGGGCTGTGGATTGAAAGCAGGTAGGGTGCATTTTCCTGGCGTGGCTTCGGTCCAGTCAGCACCTTGAGGTAAATGCCAGTAGCTACAAAGTCATTTTAAGAGATCAACTTTTACCCAATGATGAAGTAGTTACCTTTATTTTAGTTATGATGAAAGAGTCATGAAATATACTGGCAGTGAGCATCTCACCGTGACTCTACATCACAATTCACAATATCTAAATAAATAGGAAATATCACGACTACTTGCATTATATAAGGTTGTGTATACTGAACAGATATGAAACAGATATAAAACACAGCCTCATTCAAGTTTCAAATTCAATCAATTCAGAACTGGATTTTCTTCTAGATTCAAAAACTGGATTGGTTTTTTTTTTTGCCATAAAAAGGTTCAGTGTCAATTATTAAGAACGAAAACTCTACCACGCTTATAGGAATTGCCATTTCAAATGATGTTTTCTAAAGAGTGGATTGAACAAGGAACTCAACCCTGATTGAAAAATCTGATTTAGGACGGCAGGGTGAACCAGGCCGGGGGTTACAGAATCATCTGGATCCTGTTGCAGCAGACATGTTGCTTCACAAGAGTGTTTTCTGAAATCCATGAACGGTGGAAGACGGGGAATTAAGTAAACACTCTACCCCACATCCAGTTTAATGAATATTTCAGTGAAACAACAGAACGCAGCGTGAGAAATTGGTTAACAAAGTTGGCTCTCAGAAAGGAGGATCCAGCTGAGACGGAGGCACAGCTTTTAACAGCATGACATCCCTTCAGGCAGACAATTTGCCTGTGTGTGTGTGTGTGTGTGTGTGTGTGTGTGTGTGTGTATGTGTGTGTATCCCCATGGCGGCACATGAGGATAAGTGTCATTTGGCTGTTGAGGGACCAGTGAGGAAATGGACGCCCAGGCTCATAGACGGGAGGAGCCAGGGATAGCGCTAATGGCTAAATGAAATTGCCGTCACACACACAGAGATAGAGCGTGGTAATTGCCACGGTACAGAGGAAGATGGACATTAATGAGAGGAAGGTCTTGTCATTAGGCTTTTAAGTCTGCGCGGGTGGGAGTTCAAGGAAGGGAGGGAAAGACATATAATGGAGGGAGGAGCGGGGGTGGGGTGGGGTGGGACTGGAGAGTTTAGGGGACAGAAAAGTTTCTCTAAATGAGTTTGAGGACGAGAGAAAAAACAATTTCCTTCCCTGGTCGTGATGATGAAAACTCACAGAGGGATGTTATTGAGGCAGGGAGCTCTGTTGACGTAGTGCTAGCCCTGGGGGAGGGCAGGGGGGTGGGGGGGTGGTTAAACTACTGGTGGAGAGGGAACTGAAGGAGCATATATATATACAGGAATTCACCCAATACCCGGCCGATTCAATTACAGACCACCATTACCGGGAGTAGTCAGGCCCGAGGAGAGCAAAGGGAGTTTCTGATGAAGACAGACCACAAAGTGAGGGGTGGCGGGGCTGGAGGTGCCCTGAGGTTGGCAGCTTTGATGTACAGTAGGGCAGGAGAAGTTGAATTTAGAGTTGGGTCGAGGCGATCTAGAGTCCCCACAAACACATTTCCTGTCTGCACTGTGTCCCGGCGTAAATCACTGAGCGGAGCACCGGCGCTGCCAAGGTTGGAGGATTCAATTACAGCTGGGACCTCACATATTTGATATATTTGATCACTCTCTCAGCGCTCGGGCAATTCGGATGCAACCCTCAGGCAATTCGGATGCAACCCCCCAAATAGCATATCATTCTAGCGAGGTTTCCCGCAACAAGCATAATGAGGCCATTTCAAGGGGGGTCAGGTTCAAAAAGGATACCTCTGAATGGATATTTCACCGTGCTCAGATCAAAGCATCTCATATTTTCTTGGGAAATGTGACAGAAGGAGAATTAGACCACTAAACACAGGGAAGATTAGCAGAATGTATCATAGCACAGCATACTTTTGGTTGATTGGTTAGAGAAAGTTAGAGAAGGGAGACTGTGGCTGGAGATTGTGGTTCAGAAACTTTGAAAAGTTCTGGGAAAAGTGAATGGGTAACACTCTTTCTTCCCTCTGCAGTAGAGGTGCCTTTAGTCATTTGAGAACTGAAACCCCAGTTGAGCTGCTCAGTGTACAAGAGTGTGTTTTGGCCAAGAATATCTACTTCTAAGGGTCTAAAGTGTCCTGCAACCTCTTCTTCAAATCATCGCCGTAAATACAAATGTGTTGTTCGCCAACTAGATGGGTCAAGAAGGGTTAAAAAATAGATTCTCTCCTTTCTCACATGCCATTCCCTCGGCACTCTCCATGGGACTGTGCAATGAAATAAGAAATGTCATGAAAATAAATCTAAAAAAAACCCATATATATACCGTCTCCTCATTTTTCAAACTGTCCCTGAACTTCCTCAAAGTGGCGAGGCCAAATGCCACATGCCGAATCCAATTGGAAATTAGGTTTTCTGTGAGTAGTAGTAGTTTTCTGTAGTTGGCCAGCCCGGCAGGAGCGAGGCAACTTTAACTCCACTGGATGACTGAGGAGAAGGAGCTGACTGATACAGATGAGAACTGTAATGGCTCTGACAGAGAGACAGGGAAGCCAAAGAAAACAAACGCCCCTGGTCGCTGAAGTTGTTACAGTCCCAACCCGGTTATACGGCTCAAAGTGTTTTGGACTTTTCCGTATCGTACCTCAACCTGCCTAAAGAAGCAGTGCTGACCTGTGAAATAGGAAAAGACACCCTCACACACCGGATCAATGCTCTCTTAGCCGTGAATTCGGCAACGCGTTGACCTCAACTTGATCCCTCACTGGTTTATTCAGCAACGTGTTGGACCTAACTGGCCTTGGATGACGTCAACAAAGACCAGCTGAGGGAAACTTTGCTGAATAAACCACTAAGTGAACAAATTAAGGTTGGAAAGTTGCTGAATAAAACAGGAAGAGAGCAAATGTAGGCAAAACTCTTGCTGAATAAACCAGTAACGGAGCAAGACGATGTTCATTTAGCTAACATTTTAACAGATTACATTTGTGTGTGACCTTTCATCGTTTTCAACTTGTGCCTTTTCTATCAAGCTATTCTATCTATGGACACTCATAAGCTACCCTGCTGTCCTCCTGTCAATTATAGCTGGCCTTGCCTGTCTTGTATACACCAAAACCCCTTCCTCCAAGAGCCTCCAGAGCCTCCAGAGCTCCCCACCTCCCCCAGAAGTTCCACTCAGACATGGTAGGGGTGGACGGGGCAAGGACACAGGCAGTAATCAAGTTTTCTCCCATGGGATCTCCTGCCTCTTGATGACAAGGTGACCACTTTGAGATGCCATCCGCTTCAATACAGTGCTTTCAAAGCATAGCGATCAATGCTCTAGACCAGGCCCTGCCAGTCAAATACCCTCTTAGCTGAGGCAGCATGTGAGAGTCCCTTCTGAATCTTTCATGGCAGTGGGCTCAGGGTCATTGTGCCTATTTGGAGTGGAATAGATGGTCAGGTAAGGCCAATTGCGTGCAGAGTCCATTAACTTAGGGAGACCTGTAGGACAGAGCGTGGAGTTTTGATAGGATCTGTTCACCTTGACCAGCTTCGTACTCCCAAAGGACCGACGATGCTGAATCCACAGAGTAACAAATGTCTACCTCTGCCTCGCCTGCTAAAAATTACCTGTCGTATATTCCCAGTGGTCGTCTGCTGCTTACCACTACAGTTTTATTAGAGAGAGACAAGGTTAAAAGTTGAAACTCACATTTTAATTACAGTACGGCTCAGCCATTCTCCACAGCTCGTCATGTAGCTCTGGGCTTAACTGGGAGGAATACAGTTGGACAACATACGAACAATACTGCAATGCAATCAGACTGAGGAAACAGCTTGGAGACAGGAAGGCAGAGAGAGGGAGAAAGGGAGAACAGAGGGAGAGAGGGCAAAAGACAAACTCCCTATTCGCACAGGAACAATATCACCTGTGGACGTCCAGTGGTTTGTCGTAATTGCAGAGATCGTTGGTGAAGTAGAAACTACTTAGCCTGTTGCGGTGAGGACCGAGGTCTCCTCATAATACTCATCACACGCAAAGTGGACTCTGTAATTCCACCTTTTTTTGACAAATTGTGCAATTTATTTTTCTTCTTCTGCCACAGTTTCTATCCTGGCGGCAGCAGAGGAATCTATAGACGAAGGTTTTGAATGCATTTTCAACACAAACGTTGAACTTCAAGGTTTTGCTCTGCTAAGTAAAGTGAAATCTTGACCTTATGCAGTTGTATCTTTGGCACTGGAGATTTCAGCAAACTTCATGATGTGTGAAATTGTGTGAAAGGGTTTCACAAAATGGAGAGGTGTGCAGGTAATTTCACAGTTCCCCACATGATACCAGTCCCATGCGAATAGGGCTAAAGACCAAGGGAAACACAGAGAACTGATCCGCTGCCAGGTTCTTCACATCGTGAGTTGAGAATGGGAAAAGCTTTCATGCTGCTTTGAGGCATCATCATACTCAAGTTTCTGTTGATCCATTGCTGTAGCAGAAATAAAACCAGAACCGAATATCTTGGCAGCGGGTACGTTACATCCATCTAACACCTGAGGATGTGGGTGGCACATAGATAAACAACAACCCCAGGAAAAGACGCAGGATCTGTGGCGTAATGGCTGCCGGAGAGACAAACCATAACATGAGCAAACAAGCCTGTCGGTCGGCCCCCATTTCTCCAAAGCTGAAAAGAAAAACCTGTGCTGTCTCTGAGCAGCAGAAGCCTTGAAATACAGAACACAACCGAAAAGTTAGCCAGGAGTGGGGTTATTAGTGTGCACTGTGTGTGTGTGTGTGTGTTTGCACATACCTACATGCTTGTCTTCGTGTCGGTGTGCATGTGTATCTACAAAGAAAAAAGCAGTGATCCAGCTCCAGGGGGGAGAGGAGCGGTAGGTAGGAATGTGTGGAAGCCATTCAGAGCGTGGAGCAGCAGCACCGACCCTCAGTGGCTTTAATTAACTGGCAAGACACCAAATCCACACTGCCACGGTGTGTGTGTGTGTGTGTTTGTGTGTCAGTCATTAAGTGCAGGGGAAGGGACGTAACAGCAGCATTTCTCCAGTCCAAGCAGGCTTGACGCACACAGGCTAAGTGTCATTAGTGTGGGCAATTTCACTAAAAAGCTGACAATGCTTGAGACTCTTATTTTTAGTACCTGGAACTCCAGATAATGTGCCCTGTCAGCAATGAATGCTCTAATGGCTTGCTGTGCTTCAACCCAGCAACACCCACTCAGACGCCACCATGGTAGCCAGTTAGAAAACCAGGAGCGGCTTTGGGGATTGTTTCCAAAAGAATCAAACTAAAGTGTCATTTGAACTAAAGAGTCTCAGAGGATCATCATTCGTTTTTCTGTGCTTCTATAATGTGGAAGAGTCCTTTTCCATCCACTTCACTTGTTTATTATCCTGTCCACTACCAACTGCCCTACAGTACAAAGTACAGATTGGTACAGGTGAGGGTTTTCTCCTCTCTGATTGATGCTGCCAGGTCAGGAGATGATGCCATGATGAGAACATAGACTCCAAAATCATCCATGTGTCCCCGGTAGATTATTTGCTCTGGTGCTCCATGCTAGCACTTCATCGTTAGCTCAGCATAGCTGACGTAGCCAGGTTTATTTTTGGAACTACTACTGGTGAGCAACCACATAATTCCCCTCACAAAACTGCAACTGCCAGACTAACCGCAGAACTTTTAAAGTACTTCCCATTTAGCTTCAGAGCTGTTCTCATTCTCCCTTATGAGATGAAGCTAGTGGCCAATCACTCAACATAGTGTGTGCTAGTGTTGCATGGAGCACCGGAGCGAACAAATCTATTGGACACATTGATGATTTTGGTGTCAGTTAATGGGTACGCTGACCAACAGGCCAATCTCCCTCCTTCCTTTAAGGATTTGCTGTTTGTCTGGCATCTCCATTCAAACCCATTCATGGAAACAAGGAGAATTTTGCACCTCCTGCACATAAATAAACACCTAGCAGGATATTTCCCCTTCGAGTTGGAAGTATATCACTGGCTTTACAGTCTAGACGAGAGACCAAGTAACGCTCAAATGCTTCTCCAGCATGTGCTATTAGATCTCACTTCAATGGAGCCTGAGAGAGTTGAGGACTTAAATTTGAGAAATTCACCGAGCAATAAAATCCACAACAAAATCATGAAACTTTGACATAAAACACTGCACACTGCAGACCCGGGCACGGTGGTTTTGGGAGGGATGGGAGGTGGGAGGGAGTGGGGGTTGCCAAATATGAAAATATAATGAGAGTCAGAAAGTGCAGACAATCACAGGAGAGTATCTGAAAGTAGAGGAAGTAAGAAAGTAGAGAGACCAGCCAGTTGAACTTGTTTTACCTGGCCAATAAGGAGCCAACAGGATCAACTCTAAGCCTTTGAAAGACTCAGATTCAATCAGAAGGATGTTTGCCCCTGCATGTACACGCCACCACATACAAACACATCTACAGAAACACACACACACACTCAACACTGGTCTAAGCTTTTGAACCAAAGGCTGTTTCTCTCTCCCTGCTAAGGGAGCAATCACTTTGAAAAGCACTGATGGAGATTTAGTCTGCTCATAGGCTCTCTCTCCCTGTCTCTCTCTCACATATTATTCCTGTCTGTCTGTCTGTCTGTCTGTCTGTCTGTCTGTCTGCTGTCTGTCTGTCTGTCCGTCTCTCACACACACACACACAAACATGCACACAAAGGCAACCTACACAGAAACAAACAGATCATCAACATACATACACATGCTAACAGACACACAAGGAATGGCACAAATTACACACACACACACACACACACACACACACACACATATACACACACGCACACACAGGGGGGAAAAAACAAGCCCAGTTGCCTAATGAGTATTTGGAGGAGAAAGAGAGATTTTAACAGCGTTCAACACAGAGATTAAATGTCTTTGATCTGAGGGGGAATCAATACAGCTCTGCCAAACTTGTTAAGTGGAGAAAACCAGCTACAAGGAAGAACGAGCAGGAGTGGACGGAGACATCACAGGACCAGGCCTGTACATTGAAAATGTTCATTAAACTGAAGTGTAGATTTAAGCCATTTCTGATTTGTTAGATAGTATCAGGAAAGATGGCAGAGAGAGAGGATGACATGCAACATCCTCCTATAGTCAGTCAGGCATCATCCAATGTATGTTATGGGTTTTACCCTGCTGAGCTTTTCAAAACCAAGCGGATAAAACACGCTTCTGCACATGTTGTCTTTGTACTTTTATTTCTGGGCTCCTGTGTTCAGTGATGACACAGTCCAGTCCTCGGTTTTCCATCTAGGGAGTAGTTGGCCTCAGTGTTTGTTCATCAACAGTAAAGGATCCCAGACATTGGATTAACTCCTGAACGTTATAATCAATAACATAATCCACTACATTACTCAACTCAGTGAGTCAGTCTGGTTGTTTTCATTTATCTGGACTACGTTGCCTCAAAATCCTTTAATAAAAAGAGTTTGATTTCTAACTTGAGCAGTGTTATTCTGTTAACCTCAGCTATTACTACGACCCGTTATTTCAAGGTTTCAAGGTGTCCAAAGTCACTTGCCAACATGACTGAGTATCCCAAAGTAATAGATGTAATAGATTACAGTTATTATCAGATTGGTGTATCAACATCACATGTAACCTAACCCTGCTTTCACATGACAAGAGGTTTTGCA
>JAXDDX010000012.1:2172500-2190000 GCA_034670405.1 Hoplostethus atlanticus | reverse complement strand
CACAAACCTAAATAAACAGTGGCTGCTTCTGTTTCTCTCTCCTTCTGACAGGACCCTACTGGGAGTATGAGGTTGAAGGAGAGGCAGAGGAGAGGACAAGATGACATTATGATGAAGGAGGAGAGAGATGTAGACAGAAGGCTGCAGACTGACAGCAGCAGGTCTCTCCTGGAACCGATCCAAGACACATAGAAATGAAAAAGTTCCAACAATGAGGAAGGTATTTTTTTTGGAAACCTTCAGTGATTCACTTTTTACTCCTTGGAACTAGATCTTGTTTCTCAGCAATATTACCCCAAACTCTGCTTTCTGGCTCGAATTACACAGCATATGTTGCCTAGCAACATTAGCTTATTGAACACTGAGAATCAGTGACTTCAATAGCGCAACGGTTTTAAATGAGAGCTCTGGAAACAACGTTCAGCACAGGGACAAAAAATAACAAGTAAGTCAATTAGAGCACTGGCGGGTTTGTCTCACTGTGGATGATACCTCGCTACAGGATCACACTGAACCCATCCCATGTTTCAGAATGTGCGTAGAGTTTTGAAATATACAGTTACCGAAATATATTTTGAATATACAGTTTTGTTGTTTTTCATAGACTAGTGCTTTAAAATGGTATATTATATATTAGGGGTCAATCAATCATTTTTAATTATGAATTATTGTTGCATTTTGTTTCCATTAGTTCTGATGAGTGATGTTGAATGAGTCTGGGGTCATACATGTCAAAGTATCCCTTCAAGGTGCCAGTTTTTTAATTTGTATGTGTGTGTGTATGTGTATGTGTGTGTGTGTGTGTGTGTGTGTGTGTGTTGCCATTCCCTCCCATCCCCTCTCCAGAACACACACACACACACATACACACACACACAGTAATTAGCTTGCATCTCATCAGCACCAAGTGTCTGATCACTCAAGACCCAACAGATGGAAACATCGCACAGAATGTGTGATTCTGCAATGAGCTAACAAACACTGAGCACGCACCGGCAGACAGGTATACAACAGATGCAAGGAAACACACACACACACACACACACACACACACACACACACACACACACACACACCTCCATACTGTGTTTAACTCGATGTCAACAGTGAGGGAGTGGAAGCCAGATGCTCACTTATTAAGCCCTCAAACTGTACAATACAGACACTCTAGTGTCTCTCTCTCTCTCTCTCTCTCTCTCTATATATATATATATGTGTGTGTGTGTGTGTGTCTGGCTCTCCACCCCTTCCTCCCCTCCACCCCTCCCCTTTACCAGAGGCCTGCTAATGACAGGCAGTGAAAACAATAGCACTTTGAAACAGTAGACTGCTGTGCAATATGAATGATAATCATCTCTCAGCCCTCACACACACACACACACACACACACACACACCTACACACACACACACACACATATACACACGCCCTCAGGGATAGGAGATATGCATGGCTGCTTGTATGACCTTGAATTGGTTTCATGTCATGTCTGTGCATAATGACAGCTACTAATGCCACTTCATGCCTTCGGGGAGGGAGGGAGGGAGGGATGGAGGGGTGAGAGAGGCTGAACGCTGAGCCGCGGTTAGTCTGACTTTTCCACTGACGTGACATGATCATGTCTGATGAGAGTCGACAGGGCGACAGGATATGGTGAGAGTTTTTGCAAAGGCTGAAAAAGATGGAGCGGATGAGGGAGGGATGGAGAGTGAGACAGAATGAAAGAGAGAAATAGAGACAGATGCAAAGAGAGAGGGATGGAAATAAAAGCGACAGAGAGAGGGATAAAGAGAGGGGGGCGGGAGAAGGGGTCAAAAAGAAGAGACAGAGAAAGAGATAACGGTTTGAATGGTGAGGAAAAGGAGCGTCAATCACATGAAGAAAGGAGTGAAAGAAAAAGGAGGAATAGCGGAAGGAGGAGTATTCCTGTTATCAGTTGGAGGGAGCCAAGATATGGAAGTGTAACATCTCTTTAGCCAAAGTATTTGTTCTGCTTAATTGTTCTTTACCACTGCCTACAGCTGAGGATTAACACACTGAGGAATTAGATCATCGTGCCAGAAAAGCTCCCAAGTCTCACTTCCTGTTACACTTCATTCAGTTTCATTCAATTGTCTCTCTTTTTGAGTGTGTATGCATCAACATTATATACCCAAACTTACAAATATGAACCCCCTGGATACAACTCAATAAAGTACAGCTACAACAGAGCACAACATGGAGCAGCTACAATTCATCCAATTCAAAAGCTCTCACTGAAGTATACCTGTCTCTGGGTCAAATGACAGTGAACTGAAAAGAGAAAAGAGAGGAATGTTTCAACGTTGAGTGAAATCAGCACCATGGACAGAGGCTGAGCCATGCTGGAGAAAATGAATACCTGCATTCAGCCTGGGAAAAACACAGCGTATACATGTGGTTATAACCATCAACCCAGAGTCTCCTCAACCTCCACGCTGTTAGACATTACACTGAAATTTAACAGGACAGTCCCGGCATTTTACATCATCCTTACACAAACTTTACCCACGAACCCCGTGCTATTATGGCTGCTGTCACCATACAATATCCATTACACCCCATTTGACTTCTGGCTAGTACAATTTCATACTAGCCTGGGTTTGTCAGTACTATCAGTTACTGCAAACCTGCAACCCTGGCCTTATGAAACCTCAGACAGCAATGGAGGGCCCAAGACAATGATAAAGGAAAAGAGAAAAAAGCCCCCAGTCAAACTAGAGCCACGTTAAAAGATTTCAATTTGCCATTTTATCACCCACAGAAGTGAAAGCGTTCTCACAATCCATTAAAGTGTTATTGAGTCTGAGCTGTCGGACCGGCGGTGATAGGATACAATCCACGCCGATCAATAACTCAACGTTTGCCTCTACAGTTTGTCACTGAATGATCACCTTGTCTTTGGATGCGAGCCATCTCAATAAATGGGTTGAGATATTAATAAGAGCCCGCAGTTCATTCAATCACCTTTCCCTTTCCAAACACACTCGCCACAGCCGGCGTGTCAGCCGTGATTTATCTGCACTGATGACATGCGTTGAGCCAAATTCAATTACATGCACTCACGACAAAATGGTGCTTAAGCAATAGCCGATATAGTGTCCAACAGAAACAGGGCTTAGCTTCCCAGGCAAACAAGGGAGTCCATTCAAGGTAAATACACTCTTGTTTGGCTAAGATGTTCAAGCAAATCAATTGTTTTCTTCGTTGCACCTGGATCTCAGTGATATGACCTGCAGGACTGTGTGGCTCAGTGGTAGTCGGTAAGCTTTAGAGCTGTGTGGTTTCTCTGTGCACTTCACGCACAGTGCAGGGCTTTGTGCTTGTACATGCTATGTTTAATTATATAGTCTGTATACAAGATGACAGTGTTGTGCAAGCCTATCAGACATAACCGATAAAAGCAGCCGTAGAAGCCTGGCGCCATGAAAACCTCCATGGTTGTTTTGGTTCCCAAGAGAAAGCATGCAACACCCCCTATTTCAACAGTTAAACGTGTTGTCAGCATGCAGTTAAAGTGTTTGAGAGGTGCACGAAGCCTACATGGACCCCTGCAACACCTCCACATCAACTAAAGTCTCGTACACACAGGACTGGAAGGCTTTTTCAATTAAACCACTTGCCCAGTTGGAGGGACATACAGGAGTCGGTGCATGAGTTAACAGGATGGATGGGAATATGACACCTGAAGGCCTTCACTTGCAATATTTTCCATCCCTAACTTAGTAAAACCAACTACTAGAGGGGCGTGACACAAATTGCACACCGCAAAATGGACACAGATGGCAGGTGGGGCATGAAGAGTAAGCAAAGGATGGCCATTGGCACCGTGAAGTGTGCCAAATGTAGTGGCAAATAAACCTTCACTTCTATTCTTGGTCTTTATGGCCTTTATGTGAATGAGACGGGGTTCCACACGCCAAACACTTCACTCTCTACTCACTTTCTACTTGTCATGAGAGATGAGGAATGCCCCCTGCGTGGATCAAATGAAAAAGAAAAAACAGAAGGGATTTTTAGAAGAGCAGGTGACTCAGAGCCTCTGCCATCATCCTGTGTTTTTGATGGCGGTCTAACAGTGGAACTGCTGGCAATGAGACACGTCTCATTATGTGGAAAATCACACCGGGCCAGCCAATGTCATGCCAGGCAATAAGAGTCGCGTCGTCTTTCAATGCAATTTAAACGTCTGCGAGACAATTGGAAACAACAGCGGCTCTTCTGAGATCACGACCAGAGTGGAGCAAATTGGACAGCTGGCTTTTCAAGTCTGTATCAAATGCTTGGTAAAGTTTTAATGTGCCCCGAGGGAGGGCGGGCGAGACAGCTCAAAAAAACACATCAAAACGTACGAGTTGTGTCGACATGTACACACGTACTCTTCTGCAGGCATAAAACAGTACAGTACGAATGTGCACACACACACACACTGCCAGACCCACGTACATGCACATATTTGAGTTATTTCTTTAAATATTTCTCATCTTTTATGAAATAACCGTCACCATGCACAGTACGATGTGCACACACCTACAGCCTACAGTTGAGAAAAAAGGTGCCAGTCATTAAAAACCAAGGGTGAATTTTATCCCCCTACTTTAGGCAAATGAAAAAGCATCATTAGAGGACGCAGCAGACCTGCTAATAGAGCCGGCTTTAAGTGGCGCACCGTCCCATAACTGTATCCCGACCAAGATCAGAACGGCAAAAAACCAACAGGAGAGCCGACGGGCCTAAATGATTCATCAGCTGTGAAATATTAAGGAGCTGTAAATCAGAGTGGAGAGGAGAGGGAGGAGCAGACCTGTAACTTAAACTGAGCTGACGAGCCCTCGGCTAATTAAGAATGGAAGGAGACAGAGGAGGAGAGGGAGGTGGAGAGAGAGAGAGAGAGAATGGGGAGAGGGGGAGGGGGTGGCATTTAAGTGAAGGATAAAGAGAGTGCAGAAAGGAATAAGAAATAGCAGTGAGAAAGAAATGAAAACAAAGAGGTGACACACTGAAGAAGGAAAGGTGGAGAAGCGAGGCAAAGCTGGACAGGAAGTGTGAAAGTTACTTCCTGCACTTCCCCGTATATCTGTAAGCGTCTCTCTGTGTCTGGATCTCTGATCGATCTCTCACAATATGATTTGTTAGAGTGAGGTTTGAGATGATTCAGGCTCATATGGGCGCTTCAGTATATTGGTGGATGATTTGGTGACATCACTGTGGTGTTTCTGCACTGCACTTCCCAGAGATCACCTGTCAATCAAACTGTGTCTGGATTTTCCGCTGATGTCTGTCCAGCCACGGTGGCTATCGCTGCTCATGCTAACTACCCAGTTCTTCTTCTACCCAGTGGTTGCTGCTGCTACTGGAAACCTAAAGCGCATCACTTCCTGTGTGCGCCAGAGGAGGTTTGGTACCAGACACCAGGTGGTTAGAACAGAAGCTTTCATGAACTGGACATAGCTTGAATCACTAAACAGACATTTATTTATCTGAAAGTTATTACTATTATTACTTTAATAGTATAACAAGGGCTTGTTAAAAGTTAATGAAACTATCCCCTGTATCCACCTCCCTCCCTCCCTCTCTCCCTCCCTCCCACCATGGAGGTCACTGCCACAGCTTTCATTTAACAAACCAGAGAGGAGCTGCAGGAGCGTCTGCTGCACCCACAGTGACAGTGGGCCGATAGCCAGTCGCAGCCAATAGAGGCCTGGAGGCATCCCATGTCCAGATCCCCAGCCAGATACAGAGCAGCTAGCCACTGTGCTGCTAATGGGGGGGTGCAAGGGCTATCAGACCAGGGAACCTACCAGGGGACTATGGCTCTCTGGTGGTCATATTGCACACACACACACACACACACACACACAGAATGAACTTCTCACCACTAGCCTAACCACACTGGCCAAGCTAAATTCAGAAGTGAGGACTGCAACCCAACAGAATCAATCAAAGCCGACCAGAAGAAGAACAGAAGCTCCTGGACTCATAGTCTCAGCCGCTGATCACATCTTATCAGAGCAGCTCGATGGAGTGCCGACACCGCAGTGGGAAACAGGAGTGACACATCACATTCTCCATCATCCTCCCCAATCACGAAGCCCGTCGGCACAGCACACCTAAGGCTACAGCCACCTAAAGGCTTCACTCTAGAGCCATAGTCAGATCCATTCTTCCGGAGGCCTCAGTCAGAGTTATTATTTCTCTGCATTGTCCCCCGATCAGCCTTGACATACACCACAGCTTGTTTCCAATCAGTTTGGAAACATACTGGCTTGTGTCTCCGTCTCTCCTGCTGCGCTGTGCACGTTATTTAACTAAATCTGTACATTGGTTCAGAATTAATCTGCTCTGCTTATAATGGATTCTCTCGCTTGGGGGAATAACAGTTGATTAGCTTTTTGCGATGTATAGTTTTTGCCCCAAAATCCACAGCTGGGGACACAGGATGTATATTTCACTTATTTCTATGACAGGTAATCACATTTAGATGGGAATTAACTTGTTTCTAAACTGATTGTACTGTCATGAAGTTGGGACCTAATTTAACACAAAGCAACATATTAAAGAAACATATTAAGATATCACAATTATATATATCACCCTTATAAAATGAGCTGCAATCTGAAACATTTGGATTCAACTTTTCCTCAATCTAAAGTAAGGATTCATCCGGGAGACCCACAGATTGTCTGCCCTGCATTCGGCCGCTGAATGTAATAAAGAAGACAAAGCAAAAGATTTGTTCGAGTTCGAGCGACGACTCCAAAACCCAGAATCACTCCTTTCCATCACAGTGACATTTATATTTCCCACTCTTCAGTTAGCATAGAAATGGATTCATTTGTGTTTCTCTAGCTTAAAAGTTAGAGCTGTGTATTGGAGCTTGTGTGCAGGCGAGTGTGTGTGTGTGTCTGCCTTTGTCTGGACCTGTTTATCCCTTTAATCATAACCAGCGTTGCAGCAGAACGTCTCAGTGTTGAAAATAGAGACAAGTCTGAGTTGAAATAAAGCGCCCAGGATTGGATAATGGGCTGCATGACACAGGGCTGTCTGTTCTCTAACAATGCAGATGGTGGAGGCTACCTCTCTCTTACAAAGAGATCCCTCTGACTGGCTGACTGGTTGATGCTTCTTCAACCACAAAAACCCCTTACAATGAAAAACAAAACAAACAACTTCTGGCAAACCTCAGATTTTGCTGCAACAAATTTCCTCGTGCAAAATGATGCTCGGTTTGTCTGTGCAAACGTCAGGTGTAATTTCGATTACCGGTGTGCTGGAGAAAGTTTGCTGAAGCTTTGCCGCTACGGGGGAAATAACGAAGAAACATTTTGCTGCCAATATGCTGCATAATAACCTGAATCATTCCTACATTGTGTAACACAATATAATCAGCTTCTGTGTTAGCGGCGTGGAAGGTTCTAGTTTGTCAAGTAAAGTTCACTTCTATTTCAGTTAGAGAGAGGGGTCACCCCAGGCCCCACTGGCATCCATCTTTCACATGGCTGATCCATCAGTGTGGCCAGAATGATGGAGATAACCACGCACCGCAGGGGGCTTGGTGGGCTCAGAGGATTGATTGAATGACTTGACTGGTGTTGAAGGGTCTGATCTGAATGACTGACTGATTGCCTTGGAAAGCACCGATGACCTGAGCTGACTCACCGACTGGATGAGTGAAGTGATGTCTAAATGACTGACTGAGGTGCAAATGATAAAAGAAAAATAAGACAAATATAATATAATTCTCAGCAAAGGAGTACTCATGTAGGACTGTGAAATCTTAGAGTGTGTGGGTGGTTTGGATTTGGCTTTGCTTCATTAATCTGTCTAAACTGACATCCATGGGTGGGGGTGGGGGGGGGGAGGGGGGTTCAGAGATGACAAAACAAGAGGGCAGTGATCAAATTAAATTGGATCCTCACTAACCAATTAGAGAATCTTAGCCAACGAACACATGAAATGTCATGCTGTACACAACTGGGATTTGCTTCTGAAAGCGTGCCGACCGGACAGGAGAGAATGTCACTCTGTCCATCCGACGTGTCACCGAGGACAGACCCTGAATCAGTAAAGACCTCATCACACTGCTGACCCGGCTAAATATGTCAGATCATAGAAGTAATTCCACATGTTTTTCCACATGTTTTTATCCACCTTTTATCCGGTATGACCACATTTACACAATGTAGGGGGATCACCGTGTCTGTTGCCGGTCACATGCCGGTCTGTTGTATGAAGAGAACGTCATGCCAAACTTAAAATATTAGAAGATATGTCAACTTAATGTGGCCTTGATAAATAGGAAACATATAGTATACCTCCACCAAGCAGCACATACAGTAAAATGTGAACGTTTAGAATTGATTGGCCTGTTATCCTCACATGCTTCTTCCACCGAACTACACCGCGCCGGCTGGTAGCGAGCGGTGACAACCAATTCTTATTTCTCTCCTCCCCTCATCTCCTCTCCTCTAGGCTCTATTTCCTCTCTGCTCCACTCTCATCTTCCTGATGGCCAATTAATAGAGCCTCAGGGTGTCAGCCAGAAGAAGGTAGGACTGCATTGTTATTCAAGTGTGTGTGTGTGTGTGTGTGAGGTGGGGGTGGGGGGGGAAGGTGAAGGACAATGAGGCCACAGATCCAGTGTCAACCGACTCACCACAAACACACACACACACACACACACACACACACACACAGACGAACATACACACAGTGCTTTGATCTAGAGCCATCACAGGGGCAGCACCCCAATTCATTCCTGAGTCAATTACCTGTCAGAATGAACCAACACTAAACTTTGTGTGTGTGTGTGTGTGTGTGTGTGTGTGTGTGTGTGTGTGTGTGTGGGTCATACTATACAATAAGTCATTTACCACCGCAGGAACACTGTCAGTTTTGACAGAGACACACATACCGGTCACCATACAACGTGCTACATCATTCTTACAAAGACCAGAGTGGCGCTTTCTGCCCTTGTTCGATCCTCCCCGTCGTTCCCCCGGGACCTTATTAAAGTCTTACGGAAGAATAACAAACATCAGAGCAGCTGAGGAGGACAACGCTGGGAGAAATAAAGAGGTGCGAAACCCCAAAAAATGACGGAAACTGTCAGAATACAAGTCACAACGGCTTCAAGGACTCATATCATCAGTCTGTGGTGTTCAATGGATTCCAGAAGTCATTTTGGGAAGTTTTCTAATTTACCTTTTTATTGTACCCACGTTTCCTCAAGAGTGGGGGGTGGAGGGGCTGGTTCTCCCTGCATCTGGAACCGGCTGCAGCCAATTAAAGATAAATGGCCGACTGCAGCTGGGAGCGTTTAAAGGAGAGAGGACTGGACCGGCAGCAGACAGTACATCACCAATAGCTGTTTTTAAAGTGTTTAAAAGACTTTTCCTTTAAAGGAAGAGACAGCGTCTGGCAGGTTGGCCTGCTGGTCAACTTCCCCGTTAATTGAGGAGAACAAAGACACTTTTAACACTAAGACACGTTATCACGCAGCATTTGAGTGACAGGCGGCAACTGACATCACATGAAGAAGACTGACCTTTAAGTAATAAGAAGTGTAGAGTCATACATTACTGTAGAAACTAATAGACACAAACCTCCGCCCACACTGAGCGATTCTCCAACTTGCTGTTACACCCAAAGACATCGTTACCATCACGTATCAGTTATCTATCTCCGTTAGTTTCACAGTGATGGCTAAAACATGATAATCCTCTAATAGCGGAAAATCCCAGATCCGGATCACCACCAGAATGTAATTGTTCCTCTGTCACCCAAATGACAGACAGACAAACAACCAGGTAATTAACTCATAACCTCCTTGGCAGAGGTAGAAACTAAATGTCATCAAGTCATTATAACGGATGTGGTCAGGGTTATTTTAGGAACTATTTCTGGTGAGCAGCCACGTATCCACCTGCTGTGCCGTGGTTCTCACTGCCCACCGCATCACCTCCTGTGAAAAAAAGTTCAAAACAGTACTTTTATATTTATTATTATATTAGATTTCGTCTCCAACATAAAACTGCCAGACTTGGCTGCACATCATTTAAGATAGATTATCTTAAATGATAGATAGATAGATTATCTCATTTAGCTAGAGCGCCGACAAGTTCTCATTTTCTCACTTTTGAGATAATGCCCGTTGCCGACTGTCACTCAACGTAGAGGATGCTGAAGTGTTTAAGCATCTAAGTGTCCCTCTTTCTATCTTACATGCTCACAAAAGGTGTCAACACAATGATAAAATTGAATTTATTAGATTAAGAAGAAGTTTTCATAAATTTTCTCAAGTTTCAGGATGAAAAAAATGTTCTTTTCACTTCAGTAAGCACTTCAGTTGTCAGCGCACGAGTTCCCAGTTCAGTCTTGACGTCAAAGCACTTTAAAGCACTTTTGTTTTCTTCCAACAATGTAGCTGGAGAACAGAGGCTCTAGAAATGAATAACTTCATCTAGCTTCATTCCCTCTCAAAACATCCCTTTGTTCTTTTAGCTTTTTACTTCACTGGCATGATCTTACAATTAATCTAAAGTTTATTGGATAAGTTTATGAAACAAGAGTGGCTGAGGGGTGAGGAAATGAGGGAGACAGGTTTTCTCTCTCCATATTTCCGTAAAAGAAAGGCTTGTCCAAACCTGTGTTGACCAGAGCTGCAATCCATCCACCAGTCTGAAGCTCAGCCTCCAAGATGGCACAGGATGAACAGCCAATGTAAAGCACACCGGGTAAAACCTACACAGTAACTGCGCCACCTGTTATTTGCTCAGATGAATAACACTTGATGCCTCACACATCAGTTTGATGTCGCCCGCCGCTGACTGACGCTGCATCCGCGGATTAAAAAGGGCCGAATTTAGACGTGGCCGTGGTGTCAGTTCATGGTTATTACAGAGGCATGAAACCACAGCAGGCTGCTGGTGAGTGACAGACAGACAGACTGACAGAGGCTTTTGGCAGTGTGTGTGTGTGTGTGTGTGTGTGTGTAAGAGTATGTCTGTGTGCATGTGGTAAAGAGGTGTCAGGGAGCAAAAGCAAGTGCAAAATTCCCAATATAGTAGGCCAGAGATAGAAACAGAGAGAGAGAGAGAGAGAGAGAGAGAGAGAGAGAATGACCGAGAGAGGAAACAAGGTGAGAAATGATAAAGAGAGAGAGAGAGAGAGAGAGAGAGAGAGAGAGAGAGCTTGAAAACTCCGAGTCAAAGGTTGATGGATGACCCGTGGTGCAGCCCCCCCCGCCCCCACCTTCCCCCCCCTCCCCCTGCCCCACACCACCCCACCTAGCTCCAGGGCTGCACTGTGGAGTCATTACGCCGCGGTCTATTGGAAACCTGGCATTAAGAATGAATGGAGTGGCTCCACGTCCTATTAATTAAGGGGGTGTCTATCGAGCTCTGGTGGCAGTCATATTAACGGCAGGCCTGATGTCATCAATCAGGAAGTCAGTCTCACATGCACACAAATATGCACACACACACGTACACACACCTCCAATCTATCTGACCTGAATCCAAGCCCACTCAGCCTCAGTCTGATTCCAGACAGACATGTGCTGGTTAGTATGACATGTTGAACTGTTTGGACGCCTTGTGTAGCTCAGATCATGTGTGCATGCTTCATTAACTTTATGTTCCTGTATGAATGTATGGACTGTGTTTAGGCCTGTCCCGTGGGAGACAGCGGACATGCTCTTGGTCACAGAACAGCCTGCTCAGACTAAGCATGAACAGATGATTCATCAGGTCTATATGGCCATAAATGACTGTACACAGTTTGTTCCTGATCACATCTCTGAGCAGTGGCTGCAGATATGCAACAATGTCCTCCATGCATTGTAGAAAACAGCCTGGCACACACATATAAAAGATAAACCCACAGATAAAACCACTGGCGAGGACGGAGCAGGTTTATGGAGCAAACATGGCTGCCACTGACAACAGCAGTCCAGGCCAAACTCGGTCTCAGCCACGGCTATGGGCCGGTTCAGAACCCACCCAAGCCAGACGGGGCCCCGTGGTGAATGGGCCCTTATCTCGCCGTCCACAATGCAATCTCATGTCGTCTGTTCCAGGATACATCAGATAACATCACTGACCACGGTGGTGGCCGTGGATTAAGACTGTCCCAGTTACTATGCCACAATGCGGGGCGCTCAGTGTGGCGACGGAGTGAATTACCCACTGATTTGACATATTGTCTTCTGTTTCTATCGACGAGACCTCTGGCAGTGGCCTTCCTGCCAGCGGCCGCTTTGATTGAGTCCTTCAAAGGGCGGCCCGTCAGCGCAGATCACACCATGTTTCCTATCACTGGAGCTGGCCGTGTTCCTGACACGTTAAAAAAGAGGCAGAAAATGCCACAGCTGGTGGGGGTGTAATAACGTTTATGGTTTGATTTGATATGATGTATAATCCAGCAGTATAAACACAGTAAGGAAGGTTAAATATACTTGTATCTCAAACCCTTCAGCCTACACTGTGATACTGAGTGTTCTTCAGTATATCATTAAGTCATTCAATGAAAAAATAAGAGAATATGATTAAAAAAACATGTAGTATTTATAATAATAATAATAATAATAATAATAATAATAATAATAATAATAAATGACATTTATATCGGTACCCAAAGATGTTTTACAGTGTAAAAAACAGCAAATAAAATACATTTTATTATCTTATTATTTATATTTATTTCTTAGGACCAGTTTTTCCGATATTTGTGTGGGACCAGCTTATTTGGTTAAATATTGTACTTCCTTCATATAAGGCAGACTTGAGGAAACAGAACAGATGAAAAACAACAATATCATGGAAGACATCAATCCACTTGGAATGAATCACCACCAAACAAGCAGTGGAGAGAAAAATGTAAGATAACGAGATAAAAACTATTGAATTGGGGAGGATATAGAAGGGAGGGAGGGGAGGGAGCTTCAGAGGAAGTGAGAGAATGACAGAGAGAGAGAGAGAGAAAATAGATAAAATATCATCAAGACTAGACAAGCAATAAGATGTAGCCAATCAGTTGCTTGCATTTACAATATCACAGCATCCATTATCATCAATTAAACTGGTGGCCTGCAGCCACACACACACACACACACACACACACACACACACACACACACACACACGTTCAGTCAATAAATTAATCATTCCAGGCGAATACTGGCAAATGAAGTAGAACAGTGGTTTCCATTAGGAGACAGCAGTCAGGAGCATCGGGTGAGGAGGGGGAAGAAGGAGGGAGAAAACAAGAGTGTGGGAGAGGAAGGATATAGAATGAGTGAGAGAGAAAGGAGAGAGAGAGAGCAGACAGAAACAAGGGAGATAACAAGAAACCGTATGAGAGCAGAGGGAGAGAGGAGCAGGAGGAGCAGGACAAGAAAGACCATGAGAAAAAAGTGAGAGAAGATGGAGGGAGAAAGGAGAGAGGAGGAGGAGCGTGAGAGAAGAAGGAAAGAGAGAGCAAGTGTTTAAAAGAGAGGAGGCCGAAACAAGGGAGATAACAAGGAAGGAGTGAGAGAGGAGACAGGAGGAGACGAACAAGAAAGAGTGAGAGAGGATGGAGAGAGGCGACAGAGAGCGAAAAATAACATGAGAGAGAAAGGAGGCTGAAAGGAGGGAGGGAATGAGAGAGACTGAGAGAGAGAGGAGGGGGGAGAAAATGAGAGAGACCGTGAGGGAGGAGAGGGAAGGAGGGGGAGTTTGAAGAGCTTCACCTCCCATCAAGCCAACCAGCTGTAGGAGACTCCTGCATGCAGCATCAGCAATGGAGAGTTTATCCTGAACGTCATGGTGAAAGTTCAGTTTCACAGTCACACCAGTACAACCACTGTCTGCTGCCTTGCTCAACGGCACCTCAACAGTAGTGGTTGAGACAGGGGGAGGGCATTACATTCACTAGCTTAGATAATGAGATGGATAGATTGATAGATTAGATGAGTAGATAGATTGATAGATAGACAGATAAATAGACAGACAGATAGATAGATGAGATAGATAGATAGAAGATCAGATCCAGACTAGACTGAGAGACATAGAGATAGAGATAGATAGAGATGAGATAGATAGATAGATAGCTTGACCAGATAGACAGATAGGATATAGTACAGATAGATAGAGATAGATAATGTAAAAGAGTAGAAGAAAAAAGGGAAGAAGACAGACAGGAAAGACGAGCAGAAGACAGAAAGAGAGGAGTGATATAGAGAGATGGAGAGATGGAGAGAGGGAGAGAGGGAGAGAGGGAGAGAGGGACATCCATCCAGACCAAGTGAATGATGAAGGAGGGCTAATGGTCTTCCTAATTATAACCAGCCTGTCATTAACAGCTGCTGTCTGACAGGCTGCCACAGCCTCTACCGCTCACACACACACCATATACCCAGGAACAGCTGGCCAGTGTAACGGACACACTGGCACAACGTACACACGTTTGTGTTCACATATGGGTATCTCCGTCCGGGTCCCCAGGGTGTGCGGTGCCTCAGGTGCCCGGGTCCTAACACCATTACCACCGTGTCAACATGGTGCCTTGTCATTACACAGCTTAACAAGTCCACACTAGGCCAAGCCAAGGTCACTGGCCTGCCAATCAGCACACTGTGTATATGAGTGTGTGTGTGTGTGTGTGTGTGTCCTGTGATCCCTCTGTGCCTGTAACCCTCTCTGCCACTACTGTGATCCCTCTATTTCAGCGTGAACCCAAGATGGGTTATGGGTCCATTTCCGGTGAGACGGCAGGCGCGCTGCTGGCTACATCCACCTGGGTCCTGTCCTGCTCTGTGTCTGCAGCCCTCTCCACTTTCACACCCTGTCTGGAGCCCAGCGTGGCAAAGTGCCCACGAAGGGGGAAAGATTAGCGCAGGGGAGGGAAAAAGTGGAAAAAGTGTGCACCGAGAGACTAGCTAGCGAGGATGGCAGGGGAGCAACGAGTAAAACAAAACACAGCCACAGGAAGATAGTCCTATCAGAGTAGAAACACACGGGGCTGTGAGTCCAGACAACAACATGGGTGTTCACACGCTGCTAATGCACTGAACTGCACAAGATCAAAGAGCAGCACCAAAGGATGTGGAAGGTCTTAATTAAAGACTGGATCCACGGCTTGACCTGATAGGGAGAAGGAATGATTAGGTGTGTGTGTGTGTGTGTGTGTGTGGGTTTATGTGTGAATACATGTGGTTGGTGCCTACATTTGTATTCTGTGTACTGTATACAGTAAGTGTGTGAGTGTGTATGATTGTGTGTGTGCATATGTGGTGTGTGTGTGTGTGTGTGTGTGTGTGTGTGTGCTCCAGTCACCTTGAGGTGTGACACGGCCAACCTCTCACGTGGTCCAGCAGGCGGGGGGGGGGATCGATAGAGCACTTCCCCTCTGCCCTCCGAGGCCCAACGCTAGCCAAGCAGGGGCATGAGAGCCGGATTAGCACACTGCTAGACATGTTCTCATCAACTGGAAGCTAAGGAGGGCAGGACACACACACACACACACACACACACACACACACACACACACACACACACACAGTGTCACCAGTTCTACCGGGTGTACAGTCTAAAGTAATACGAAGACCATTTCACTCGGATGTTCTCCGCTGCCAGCCTCGTGGATACCTGCTGAAGATTTCCTAGTTTCTTTTGAACATCTTGAGGGAGGTTTTAGTTGCAAGAATGAACATGAATTTTTATGAACACTTTATGCCTACCAGAATATATTTATAATTCAGTGTACAACCACGACGCTTCAAACTCGCCAGTCTGGAAATGTTAGCGGTTATTGCTCACACATAACGGTAGGAAACAAGTTCCCTGCCTGCAACCTCCACTTAGGAAAACTTTGAAAACTCCTCCCATGAGGGAAGGCAGGGGAGGTGGGGGCGTATCAAACTGCAGTCAAACTAAGATTACCTGGTAAAAACTGTAATCCGATACATAATCCACTGTATTTCCCATTAGGTGTTGCAATCTGATTGAGTTTCTTTTCCATTACGTTGCATCCCCAAACCATAACATATGACTGAGTGATCTCTTAGTTGTATTATCCTCTGTAGTGTAAAGTGAAGAGTTTGTAGTGTAATGTCATTCACCACCATCACCACGTGTTAAATTACATCAGTGCCCATTATGTTGCAATCTAATGCATTTTTCCTTCAAACATGTTTCTGACTCATCCAACAACATTTCCAAAGTCTCTGTAATCTGATTGAGTTTTTCCACAGGATGTATCAGTTACCTCCTCTGTAATCAGATTACTGTAATCCTCCCCAGAAGAGGCTGGTGTGCTGACCCAAAACGCTTTTTACTTTTTCCATCAGAGGAAAAAGGATATTTTTTCCCAATTATTTAACTGAATAATCCGATTTCACATCAGCACAATCCACTGTGAGACCACTGGTGTTATCTTCATGGGCGTAGTCCTGCAGCTCCGGTTTGGCAGTGTAGAGCGGACACAGGGAGAGATCGGTCGGCAAGCTCTTTTTTTAGTGCGGCAGTAATAAACTCCTTTGATGGGCCATCAAGATCTGCCTCAGTAGTGCTACGCTGTGAATCAGACACAAATAAAAAGTACTCTGATGTTCTAAAATGCTTTGGTTTGCTGTGAATTTGTGGCAAGCAGTGGAGAGTTTGACATAAAATATCCTCTAAAAACTTTGGAGTTTATTGCTCTTCATGGCAGACAGTCTAGATGAGACAGACTGGTCCATATACTTTTACTGAGGGCCAAATCAGTCAAGTCCACACACATTAGAAATGAGACTAGAATCTATTCTAGCTTTGCAGATGGCACATGACTTGGAAGGGAAAGATGGACGGTCCCGATGTGATGGAACGATGTGATGTGGGAGCTCTCACGTAGAAGCTGCAGTGAAGTGGAGGGGAAACATTCATGCTTCCCCTCACTGGGTTTCCTCACTGCACTAAAGAAGGTACAGTTGATTAAGTTACGTGGATCAAAAACAACATGGTAGTGGTGGAAACTCACTCTTTAAGAGCAAAAAACATGGAGGTCACCTCATCAGCTCTGGCCACTTTGTGCATCCACTTTAAGTTTTTAGACTCTTACCATAACAAACCAATACTAAGGAGCGCAAATGGTAGAAATAAATAAGAGAAATAAAAGCTAAAGAAAGAACAATTGTAAAGTTTATCCACTTCATCTTTTAGCTTTTTTTTTTAGCTTTTTTATTTTACAGGGTTTTTATTGATTTTGTTAATTAGGGTTTCCTCATCCGTGTCTTGGTTTCTTGTAGTCTATTTGTAAACAAAAAGATCCTAATTAAAAAAACTAGCAGCTTTTGGTTATCCAGGGTTGCAGGGCTGCAGGGTGGGACAATGCAGTAGAAGTGCAGCAAGCATGTGTAACACCTGTACAGGTGCATGCATTACCATTACATTGAACCACAGGTGCAGCTACTGCAGAAGTCCTGATTTGTCCAAGCATGCTGCCCTGTTGCTCCACCACCAAG
>JAXDDX010000012.1:2160000-2170000 GCA_034670405.1 Hoplostethus atlanticus | reverse complement strand
TCAACTTTCATTCAAGACGTGTGATTCCAATCAATGCCCCATTTATCAGGCAAGCAGTACCAAGTCCCAGCAGTCCATTTGTCTCACTGGCACTGAAAAAAATACTCAACTAAAAAACGTTCCGGTGCTCTACACACACTAGTCATCATTTCAACCTCCGATGGTGGAATGACTTTCCTACTCCGGTCAGAACAACAGAGTCACCCCTCTCTCCCCCCTCGGCCACACCTTTGCACTTCCCTCTTACACGATCATTTGAGGGTCTCAGGAATATTGTCATGCCTGTGTAAAATGTAACTGTCTTTCTTTGGAAGGTGCGTTCAACACGTCATCGTATCATGCTCCGTCTTGTCTTGTATTGCCGTAACTGTAACTTGAAGTACTGTGGATGCACTTCCTCTCCTATCTCCTACCTGCACCTGGCCAGCCTGCTGTTTATCATCATGTTGTTATGTTACATGACGAGCTGAGCGGTGACCACAGAGATTATGGCAGCACAGGGAGAACGATTTCCACATCAAACACAAAGACTTGTGGTATACAAACTCCCACAAAGCTCTGTTTGTTTATTTCCTAACCAATCAGAGGCCGGCTCGATTGGACGTATGATGTTGAAGATGATTTAGAAGGCCAGTCTCCGTGGCGACCACAATCTCCATCCCTCAGACTGGTGAGGTTGTCACAGTGACAGAAGGGGACCAGCTCAGTCCTCCCTCTCTCTCTCTCTCTCTCTCTCTCTCCCTATTTACCTTTTATTACATCATTTATTTACATGCTTTCTCTCTCCACTTACTAATGACGTTATAACAGACAATAAATGTCAGTCACAAACATAACAGGCAGTAACCAAAACACATATTTCATCTCACTAACTATAATAATCTAATTGTCTTAAGAGTTTTTTGTGTTACCAAAACAATGGATGGCTGTCACATGACACCTGTTGGGGAAGCACAATTCAGGAGGAGCAATGGCAAAAAAAAAGAAAAACCCGTTGCAGTTGCACTTCATTCACCTGATAAAAATTGATGGCAAATCAAATCGACATGGGTCAAGAGCTCCCGGGGACTTAACGTGTTTTGGAGGAGGGGGGGGACGTGAAGTGGACGACACAGTCAAGAGAGTTTTTTTCCTTCGCTTTTTTTCTGATTTTCTTTGTGAAAACTAATTATCCCCTCAGCCAGGCACGGCCAATATGATTAGCTATGGGGAGGGAGGGGAGCATGAGAGGAGGAGGTGAGGAGAAGGAGAGGAGGAAACAGGGAGTAAATAGTGCTGGAGGAAAGGAGGGGAGTGGAAGAGGACGGGAGAGGAAAGAGGAGGAGGGGAGCAGAGGGGATGGGAGTAGAGGGGAGAGGACAAGAGGAGGAGGGGAGAAGAGGGGATGGGAGTAGAGGGGAGAGGAAAGAAGAGGAGGGGAGAAGAGGGGATGGGAGTAGAGGGGAGAGGACAAGAGACGAGAGGAGGGGAGAGGAGGATTAAAAATGCATGGGAAAAGTCAGCCTTGTGTAACGGTGAGGCGCCGTGCAGTGGGGGGGGGGCAATTAGGAGAAACCATAGCCATCACCATGCTAGTGAGGGGAGAGGAGAGGAGAGGAGAGGAGAGGAGAGGAGAGGAGAGGAGAGGAGAGGAGAGGAGAGGAGAGGAGAAGAGAGGAGAGGAGAGGAGAAGTGCCTGGAGTGCAGTTTCACTCAGTGTCCTACTACTGCTGACAGTGTCATGTGGTTTCTGAAGGTCAAAGGTCACCTGTCTTTTTTCTGCTCCTCTCCAAGCCTTCACATTTCTCCTCCCATCCCTCCTTGTTTTCTCCACTTGGTTCTCAAAGCCTCTCTGTCTTCTCTGCTCTCACCTCTGTCAAAATTACAGGATATCTTTGTTTCTCCTCTCCCGATCTCCTCCTCCCTCTCCTCCCTCTCCTCTCTCTCCTCTCTCTCCTCTTGACATCTACAGGAGCCACTTGGGAACAACCCGCCTTGACCTGAACCACTTTAAGTTTTTTCCTGACTCTACTTTTTTCCCCCTAGCAGGACGACAGATCCTTGACAGCGCTCGTGTTGCGTGACCGCCAACTGAGAGTGCAGGGATCTGCTGGGCGCTAGGCAGGGCCTGGAGCACTGACGAGAAAAACAACACTGCATAAAACTACTAAACTTCACATAAAAATGCAGCTGGATGACTTGTAATATTTTCTATTGCTAAATTGCCCCTTTAAAAATAGATTTATTTTCATCAGCTTGGCACTGGCTATCACTAGAAAACACACATCAATAGATGGCTGTTTTGAATTGTATGACTTTTCCTGAACTCACTTTATGTACAAACCAGTGTTGTTAGAGTTTCAAAATCACACAAGGAAACAGTAATGATTATATTCAACCCCTTCAATGACGGCTTTCCTTAGACCCTCAAAATTGTCCATAGTGTTAAACAATTTAAGAAAGAAAATCAAAGTGGAGGCTTGGCGAGGGAGGGGGAGGCCGGGCAAGTAAGGAGATGGTGTCATTTGAGACAGGCTGACGTACGGTGTACAGTATGGACACAAAGGGCAGGTGCAGCCTGGTTTACACTGACAGAATAATGCATGGGACAGAGGCATCAGGGTGTAACCTACAGCCGGCTGAAGAGGGCTCAGCAGCGGGGGTGACAGACTGTAGCAGTGCGATAGGGGAAACACATTGTAATGGTGTGATTTTATTTTGAAGGGGATCCTCCAAAACTGACTGTATGGCCTGTCTCTGTCTCTGTGTAATATGTGCCAGTTTGTACTTCTGTTACTGTATGAGTGGTTGTTATTTTACTTGGTGAATGAAGTGATTGTGATTATGCCATCTGTCATACTCCTGTAAGTGTGTGAGTCACACTTTTCAGATAGTGGATATTTCATTTTCAACCTCATTGTTTCCAATCAATTAAACAGCGTTGTATAGAATGAGGCTGCACAGGAGGATTAATGAGGATTACTCAGCAGCAAATTCAGGGACAACAAACCACTGGCAAAGGCGGTTGTCATTGTATGACACACTATATTGAATGTTGAATGTCATGTTGAAGAGTAATGCGAGTGTAGGTGCTGAAAATGTCAAAGCCTTTAAAAGAATCTTCTCCTCTCTAGGAATTCTGGGAAAAACGCTGAAATGCCAGAGCCAGATCATGACACGGCGCATTAACGGATCTCGTTTCACACACAATTAGAACGAGGAGAGGCTTCGCTGTCCCCCCCCCCCTTTCACGCACCATAAAGTACGCACACGCACACACACACACACACACACACACACACACACGGTGAATTAACCTGAGTAGTGATCGGGGGCTGTTCAAATAATTGCCGTGCGGCCGGCCAAGGTTCATGACCAGGGTGAATTGATATTGCCCTCCAGTATCATCCCCATGACGGGAACTGGCTGGATTCATGCCTGTGTGTGTGTGTGTGTGTGTGTGTGTGTGTGTGTGTGTGTGTGTGTGTGTCATGTGTAACAAGCAAGCAAACAAGTAAATTCTCGGTAATAAAAGACATAAAAACACATGAAGAAGTAACAGATGCTTCACACTGCTGAACTATGGCTGCTACTCTTTCTCCACCATAATCCACTGTGTTGTCTTTATGTGCTGTGCTGTCTCTGTTCCTCCTGTCTTCCATAGCTGGACCGTCTGTCACCTTAAAGCACCTTAAAACCGGCTCTGCCTCGAGATGGTGTTGGGCTTAACACCCCCAACTGTCATTCATTTCAAAATGAGATATCGACCATTTGAGGAAGGCAACACTAAACATGTCATCCCTCACAAATAATGCAGACCCCGTCTGGGCTAATCAATGACAAATGTCACCTTGTTTGAGTTTTGAGGGCAATACAGGCCTAATCTGTAAGAAAGGGCAACAAACAATTGCCCCAGAAAGTCCAGGTGGACACTAACACTGACGGCCTAGATTTACTTATTTGCTGGTATGTCAAATAAAAATAAAATACTTGAAAAAATAGTCCATGTGAGCAGCAAGATCATGGGAGTCTGATCTCTACAAGTCAGTCCTGTCTGACCCAACACGTCCTCTTCACCCTGAATTCCCTCTGGATTCATGACACCAACTCAAAAATCACAAAATGATTGCTGTGATTAGAGTGAATGCTGAATATTGTGAGGTTTTTTTTTTACTTGTGAAACAGGAACATTTGAGAGGGTGTCATCATCTGCAGTCTGGAAATCTTGAGCAATGAAAAGGAATCAACGTCGTACCCAACATAAAGCTTCCCCCCTGCGACCCGAGGATCACATCGCTCAAGAAGCTTCTGTCTGGTGTCTCCCTCGTTCTGCAGCCCTCTGAGCCTCCCTGCCGTCTCAATAAAGGAAAGATATTAAGGCGAGTTCACTGCCCACTCGCCATTCAAGAATTGAGACCTGAAGGTGAAGACGGCGCTCAGGAGCCCCTACCCAGTCTGTGTAACAAGAACCATACAGTTGCAGGGGCCACGGCTGAGCTAGCTGTCTGTGGTGAATAATGCATGTGGACGGGGCCCAGGCAAGCCACCGCTCTCGTGTGGTCACTACGCTGGAGCCTGAGGCTGAGGTGAGTAGTGCTAGGGTTTCACCTGGCATCCAGGGTTGTCTGCTGATTTGAAGTCAGTGGGTGAGCTGACCAGCGCTAGGGTTTCACCTGGCGCCGGGGGTTATCTCACTGATCTGGAGTCAAATTCAGGCATGACGGTGTGGGGTGTCCTGGGGTTTTGGATAAGAGGGTTTGAATGCAGGTGGAGTCCCCTTAGGAAAACAATAGGGGAGCCCAGAGTGTCCAAACTTAAGAGGACATGAGTAGCAATAGAACCTCCCACGATTTCTCTTTTTACCGCTCTTACTCAGTGACACAGCTGAAGGTAGTGGACGTGATGATGATTGTGATGGTGATGGTACTGGTAATGCTACGGCGATGTGATGGTGTAACGGTCATGGTGGTGGTATCGGTCATGGTGATGATAACAGGAATGATTTTATAGTCAGTAATCGGATTACTGATTGACATTTCTTTTGTTTTCAATATTTTTAGTACTTTCAACACTTCTGTTTTCTCCGCCTCGTTGGCCTGTCATCTATATTGTGTGTATACATGACAACTAAAATCCCCATTAGGGGTCAATGAAATATTGATATAAAGTAACAAATCTTCCATTTATCTTTTAGTTGTGAAGACGGACAGACGGATAAAATATCCTTAAAGGACAAATGAATGGGATACAAAGTGTATTTGGGTGCACTGTAAATACACAGTAGTCCATTGTAGCTCAACAGAGTGTGGCATTAACACTGCCAGAGTTGGGCGTTTGATCCCCACTGGGCCATCGGTGCCAAAAACCTAAACTCTCGCGGAGACTGGGTTAAAAACATCCACCAGCTGTAAGGAGCATGCAGAACAAGAGGAGCGACTTCCTCTCCCTTGCTGTTGCTCCCTATTCTGTCCATCGACACTCTTTCCATCCCCCCATCCTCCTCCTCCTCAGTCCTGACCGCTGAATAGTGCTACATTAAGTCCTAATAGCATTGGAAAAGACATACTACCCAATAAGACTGCCTGTGAAAGTGCCATTTATCCTTTCCCTGCCTCTTAAGTGCCCAAATAAATATCACTGCAACAACAGTATACTTGACTGACTTGGTATTCAAAGCCTACGAAAGGGTGGAAGCACTGGTCGCCGTTTCATCATCGCCGAGACGTTTTTGTGCGTTCGGAGTATCTCCCCTCCCTAATATTTGACAGTGTTGTTCACGGATCGCAGCGAGTGAGTAATAGCATCGGCGCCAATCAATGAAGTATGCAAACAGCGCCATTAAGGCAGATGGGAGTGGAATGGGGTTACTAACGTACACGCAAATACATGATACGTAAAACACACACACACACACACACACAGGGAGTAATATGGAAAGGCTAATAACCGCTGCTATAAAGACATAAAAACACACATGCACAGATATAAGTGTTTTCTCTCTCAAACACACACAACCACTGATACGAAGACATGTGAACGACACACACACACACACACACACACACACCCAATGATACAAAGACAAAATGGTGCCTGTTGAGGCGCAATAATACCGTACGTGTTCAACATCATTAGTTGTGCTGGGTTATTAAACAACCCCCTAACAGACTTTCACAACAATATGTCAACACCATCAATCACCTCGGCAAACATACGGCTCGGGCTCCCACCAGGGTTCAGACCCACGGCAGCCAGTGACTTAAGGTGTTTGTTACTGCCAGCTTGGCCCAGAAGATCTGGTGCACTGGAGAGAGAGAGAGGAAAGAGAGGAAAGAGAGGAAACTTCCAAAAACGTAGCGAGGCCAGATGCTGTTCAGTCCCACAGCGCCGAGCAAGGTGTGCAGCATCTTAAAAGGGAATTCCGGTATTTCTAAACCTGGGCTCTATTTGGACAAATTCATCATTTATACCGCAAAATAGGTACAAAACGTTTTGGAATTGCTCCGGTAGATCGCCTCAGTCGGCAGTCTCAGGAACTTCAGAGGGAACAGAGTTGGGTCTGTAGTCCACATCAGGCAGGGACTTTGAACTCTCCAAGTCTTGCTGTTCAAAGACCCAGAAACCATTTTTTGACCGTTCCAAAAGAAACATCGTTTTGAGGCTCTGAGCAACACATGAGTGCAGCTAACGAGAGCAGCAACACCCAAAGAGACATGAAAAAGGAGATAAAGGCGCTGTTTGGAAGCAAGAGATGATCTTTGAATAGGACAGACGCTATACACCAAGACAAAGTTTGGTGACGACTGTTTGTTCATACCAGTCAATGCAAGAAAAAACAATGGTGTAATGCACTCGGTGCTCGGTGCCTCCATGGGGCTAAAGTGTGTGAATAGGTGCACTTCAAAAGACTTGCAGGTACAAAATGTTTGGGAAGAACTCTTTGCTGAAGCAATAAATCACCTTTGACAGCAACTCTGTAAAAGACCAATGCACCCTGTGAGGGAAGACAAAGTTAGGATGTCTTTATTGTACATGGCAATTAGTGGGAACAGCACGGGGTGCCCTGGCAGGTGGGCGGAAAGATACAAGGCTTAATGTGGAAGACGTGCACATACTGTTTTGAAATCCCTCCCAACATCTCCGGCTATCTGAAAAAGTTGATCTGTTAAAGCAGTGAGGGAAGGTGCCCTGCCTGTCTATAAAATAAGACAGGGCTGAGTTTTGCTTGCCGCTACGAAGGAGGAAGGTTGGGTCGATACAGGACGTCAGCCCCCTCACTCCACCTGACTAATGCCCCAGTAAGCATGGCAAGATGAAGGGGGGGATGGAGGTGGAGAGATGGAGGAAAACAGAGAGGGGTATGTCAGAGGAAAAGAACGGGAAAGGGATAAAGAAATAGAAAGAAAAGGGGTGAAAGGAGTAATGTGGGATGAAGTTAAAGAGAGAGAGGCAAAGCAGAGAAATAGGGCAGAGCAAACAAAAGGCAGAGATAATAATAATAATAATAATAATATTGAATAAAAAACCCTAACGCTGCAAAAATGTCCATCTTCAGTAATTTCGTCTCATGATTAGTCTTCTTCGAACTTTGAAATCTTAAAACAAGTGAAACATTCTGACAATGGCGTCAAATAAATCCACTCGTTTCTTGTGGAGTTTCACTCATTTCAGGAATTTTCTTGTTAATATCTTCAGATGAGGCAGAAAAAGGCAGATCACACTACAATTGATGAAATGACAATTTTTGAGAAGTTGATTTGCACTTGAACCAGGTGAAATTATCCGACCTTGGCAGATTTTTAGACTCAATACTATCTTAAATGACTTGTGACCATCCATGAACAGGCTACCCAAACATTGCCTAGTGTATCACCATCCAAACGAGTGAACAAGTGCATGTGTGAGTGAGTGAGCGAGCTAGCTAGCAAAAAAGCAAGTGAGAGAGGAGGCCAGCAAGCACCAGACTAAGGGAGTGAGTGAGTGATGAGGGGAAGGATAGCGAGGCGCCACGGTGATCAGGCTGGGTCAAAACAAAGCGGGAATGAGTGACAGTGCCGCGCTAATGTTACAGACTACTTCCTGGGGCTGTGTCACTGGGGAATGTGGGTCTGTGGTAATTGTAATTGAAATGAAACTAATATGCCAGCGAATAGACCAGGCCCAGGACGCTAATGGACACGTATGGAGCTACAAAGAGCATTAGCGCTCCCCAGGACTTAAACAACACAGAGAGACAGAGACAGAGACAGTATTAAATACATTAGTGTTTTCTATGAGGAATAACAGCAAGCAACACATGTGAGTGGTTCACATGAATGCCACAGTGAAGAGTGGCTTTGATTTTACAATCACAGTGAAAGGCATGTGGACAGGATGTGAATATGCCACACATGCCCACTAATGCATCTGTGTACTGTAAACATATTGTGTTCAGTGCTTTCCGAGCATGGCACTTCATGAGTGCGTATCAATAATAAGTAATTGCCATTACTCAACCTGTTAATGGATATTGAGAATAGGACCAGGAGTGAATCCACACAGCCACAGCACACATTCACTTCCAAGTCCAAAAGAAGTTTTGTTCCAGAGTTAGCGAGTTAGCATCACTAGCATGCCTGACAGAAACCAATATAGGTTGCTAGTCACAAGCTAGCTTGTCAGCTGCAAATAAATGGTAATATTTTATTGTTGAGGAACAATTGTAAAAACTAGAGGAGCTGAAGGACAAATCCTGAATCGTATTGTTTATGTAGAATTATAGAAAATGATAATATCCTATTTTTGGCAAGGGATGAACAATTGTATAAATGCTAATATGCTGTTTTCTATTATTTTTCCACCCCTCCAGCAGTAAAATGATCTCCACCTCCACTACTTTTCCAGCCTGAAATCCTGCAGCTGACACATTCAGTCACTCCTCGCACCAAAACGCCTCTCAGTCAGTTTGTGAGTAAAAATAAAGTCTTCAATTAAATGAATCAAAACATAAACAAAGTCAGCGGCGCGTCAAGCTTCCAGTGGTTTCTGAGGGAAGCACAGCGGCCCGGGACGGTCGAGGCAGACGCGTGTTTACATCTCTTCCCCTCCTACGACTGTGTTTGGGTAACGGTGTGAAAAAGAGAGAGAGAGACAGAAATAGACAGAGAGACAGACAGACAGACAGGGAGAAAGAGAGAGCCTTGGCCCTTGAGCCAGGCCTCTGCTTCAGATCAGCCATAGGTCATAGGTTTGTCAGCCACACACACACACACACACACACACACACATATTCACACACCAAGAGGTCTCACATGGAGCATGACATTGGTATAGGCTCGAAATTGCAAGGGTGAGCACTTGTTTAGGCACACACACACACACACACACACACACACACACCAGGGAAATAAGTAAGTGCTAGCAGAAGCCTTTCCTCAGTCAGCAGGAGACCACTGAGTATTGTCATTGTCAGGGAAACACATCTCTGCTACTCTCTGGAGAAGGACTCACGTCTCACCTAACACCCATTACCATTCATATAGCTTTGTATAAACATAAACACATACACTAAGAACGTGCACACACACACACACTCGAAAACACACACACACACACACACACACACATATTCACTACATATCTCATTTTAAGTAGCCTTTTTTTTCTTTATTATGACACATTACTCTATTTATTGTTCCTATTCTGCCCCCGATGCCATTTCCGCTGTGCGTTCTGCAGCGTAGCAGGGCTATATGAGCGCCGGGGCCCCCGAGGAGAATGAAACGGATATTAGGGCTCCGACTCCGGGGCGGAGGTTGATTGACAGGCCATGATGGACTGGTGCCACGCAGGCAAATGAGGTAATAAAGCTATAAGAATGGACCCGCTCCAGCTATTCCCCCTATTACTGTCCCTAACACTGTGTGTCTATCGGCCCTGATGGGAGGGGTGGTGTGCTTGATGCGTCCCGCTGGTATCATAGGAGGACCCATAAGCCCTCTCGCTTTTTATGTAATAGTTGCCAATGCATGTGCAAATTCTA